>JANHFF010000165.1:0-143397 GCA_024542945.1 allo-octoploid hybrid of Carassius auratus x Cyprinus carpio
GTTTGTGCAAAGATAAGACTAAGCTTGCCAACGTTAAAGATGTTTCTAACATCTTAAATGAAGTGTTTTAGCATTGTAGAAAAACAGATTTCAGTGAGTTACTACTTTCATGATCTTGCACATATGTGTGAGCTTCTAAGCATAAAACGCTCAGTTTAGCGCTTTCTGTAAACAGTAACACTCTGTTAGTGCAACTAAGCAAATGAACAGAAAGAAAGCATGCAAGTGCTGAAAAACTTCTTTCTCTGTTAGAGAATGATAGTTTGTGCAAAGTTAAGACTAAAGCTTGCCCACGTTAAAGATGTTTCTAACATCTTTAATGAAGTGTTTTAGCATTGTAGAAAAACAGATTTCAGTGAGTTACTACTTTCATGATCTTGCACATATGTTTGAGCTTCTAAGAATAAAACGCTCAGTTTAGCGCTTTCTGTGAACAGTAACACTCTGTAAGTGCAACTAAGCAAATGAACAGAAAGAAAGCAAGCAAGTGCTGAAAACCTTCTTTCTCTGTTAGAGAATGATAGTTTGTGCAAAGTTAAGACTAAAGCTTGCCCACATTAAAGCTGTTTCTAACATCTTTAAATGAAATGTTTGAGCAATGCAAAAAACAGATTTCAGTGAGTTACAAGTTTTATGATTATGAACCTAAGTTTGAACTTCTAAGCATAAGTCGCTTAGTTTATCGCTTCTGTGTACAGAAACACTCTGTTAGTGCAACTAAGCAAATGAACAGAAAGAAAGGCCACAAGTGCTGAAAACATTCTTCTCTGTTAGAGAATGATAGTTTGTGCAAAGTTAAGACTAAAGCTTGCCCACATTAAAGATGTTTTCTAACATCTTTAAATAAAATGATTCAGCAATGCAGAACACAGATTTCAGTGAGATGCTAGTTTTATGATCATGAACATATGTTTGAGATTCTAAGCATAAAACGCACAGTTTAGTGCTTTCTGTGAACAGTAACACTCTGTTAGTGCAACTAAGCAAATGAACAGAAAGAAAGCATGCAAGTGCTGAAAACTTGCTTTCTCTGTTAGAGAATGATAGTTTGTGCAACGTTAAGACAAAAGCTTGCCCACATTAAAGATCTTCTAATATCTTAAATTAAGTGTTTAGCATTGAAGAAAAACAGATTTCAGTGAGTTACTACTTTTATGATCATGAACTTATGTTTGAGCTTCTAAGCTTAAAACGCTCAGCATAGCGTTTCTGTGAACAGTAACACTCTGTTAGTGCAATTAAGCAAATGAACAGAAAGAAAGGCCACAAGGGCTGAAAACCCTCTTTCTCTGTTAGAGAATGATAGTTTGTGCAAAGATAAGACTAAGCTTGCCAACGTTAAAGATGTTTCTAACATCTTAAATGAAGTGTTTTAGCATTGTTGAAAAACAGATTTCAGTGAGTTACTACTTTCATGATCTTGCACATATGTGTGAGCTTCTAAGCATAAAACGCTCAGTTTAGCGCTTTCTGTAAACAGTAACACTCTGTTAGTGCAACTAAGCAAATGAACAGAAAGAAAGCATGCAAGTGCTGAAAAACTTCTTTCTCTGTTAGAGAATGATAGTTTGTGCAAAGTTAAGACTAAAGCTTGCCCACGTTAAAGATGTTTCTAACATCTTTAATGAAGTGTTTTAGCATTGTAGAAAAACAGATTTCAGTGAGTTACTCCTTTCATGATCTTGCACATATGTTTGAGCTTCTAAGAATAAAACGCTCAGTTTAGCGCTTTCTGTGAACAGTAACACTCTGTAAGTGCAACTAAGCAAATGAACAGAAAGAAAGCAAGCAAGTGCTGAAAACCTTCTTTCTCTGTTAGAGAATGATAGTTTGTGCAAAGTTAAGACTAAAGCTTGCCCACATTAAAGCTGTTTCTAACATCTTTAAATGAAATGTTTGAGCAATGCAAAAAACAGATTTCAGTGAGTTACAAGTTTTATGATTATGAACCTAAGTTTGAACTTCTAAGCATAAGTCGCTTAGTTTATCGCTTCTGTGTACAGAAACACTCTGTTAGTGCAACTAAGCAAATGAACAGAAAGAAAGGCCACAAGTGCTGAAAACATTCTTTCTCTGTTAGAGAATGATAGTTTGTGCAAAGTTAAGACTAAAGCTTGCCCACATTAAAGATGTTTCTAACATCTTTAAATAAAATGATTCAGCAATGCAGAACACAGATTTCAGTGAGATGCTAGTTTTATGATCATGAACATATGTTTGAGATTCTAAGCATAAAACGCACAGTTTAGCGCTTTCTGTGAAAAGTAACACTCTGTTAGTCCAACTAAGCAAATGAACAGAAAGCATGCAAGTGCTGAAAATCTTCTTTCTCTGTTAGAGAATGATAGTTTGTGCAAAGTTAAGACTAAAGCTTGCCAACATTAAAGATGTTTCTAACATCTTAAATGAAGTGTTTTAGCATTGTAGAAAAACAGATTTCAGTGAATTACTACTTTCATGATATTGCACATATGTCTGAGCTTCTAAGCATAAAACGCTCAGTTTAGTGCTTTCTGTGAACAGTAACACTCTGTTAGTGCAACTAAGCAAATGAACAGAAAGAAAGCATGCAAGTGCTGAAAACCTGCTTTCTCTGTTAGAGAATGATAGTTTGTGCAACGTTAAGACAAAAGCTTGCCCACATTAAAGATCTTTCTAATATCTTAAATTAAGTGTTTTAGCATTGAAGAAAAACAGATTTCAGTGAGTTACTACTTTTATGATCATGAACTTATGTTTGAGCTTCTAAGCTTAAAACGCTCAGCATAGCGTTTCTGTGAACAGTAACACTCTGTTAGTGCAATTAAGCAAATGAACAGAAAGAAAGGCCACAAGGGCTGAAAACCCTCTTTCTCTGTTAGAGAATGATAGTTTGTGCAAAGATAAGACTAAAGCTTGCCAACGTTAAAGATGTTTCTAACATCTTAAATGAAGTGTTTTAGCATTGTAGAAAAACAGATTTCAGTGAGTTACTACTTTCATGATCTTGCACATATGTGTGAGCTTCTAAGCATAAAACGCTCAGTTTAGCGCTTTCTGTAAACAGTAACACTCTGTTAGTGCAACTAAGCAAATGAACAGAAAGAAAGCATGCAAGTGCTGAAAAACTTCTTTCTCTGTTAGAGAATGATAGTTTTGTGCAAAGTTAAGACTAAAGCTTGCCCACATTAAAGCTGTTTCTAACATCTTTAAATGAAATGTTTGAGCAATGCAAAAAACAGATTTCAGTGAGTTACAAGTTTTATGATTATGAACCTAAGTTTGAACTTCTAAGCATAAGTCGCTTAGTTTATCGCTTCTGTGTACAGAAACACTCTGTTAGTGCAACTAAGCAAATGAACAGAAAGAAAGGCCACAAGTGCTGAAAACATTCTTTCTCTGTTAGAGAATGATAGTTTGTGCAAAGTTAAGACTAAAGCTTGCCCACATTAAAGATGTTTCTAACATCTTTAAATAAAATGATTCAGCAATGCAGAACACAGATTTCAGTGAGATGCTAGTTTTATGATCATGAACATATGTTTGAGATTCTAAGCATAAAACGCACAGTTTAGCGCTTTCTGTGAAAAGTAACACTCTGTTAGTCCAACTAAGCAAATGAACAGAAAGCATGCAAGTGCTGAAAATCTTCTTTCTCTGTTAGAGAATGATAGTTTGTGCAAAGTTAAGACTAAAGCTTGCCAACATTAAAGATGTTTCTAACATCTTAAATGAAGTGTTTTAGCATTGTAGAAAAACAGATTTCAGTGAATTACTACTTTCATGATATTGCACATATGTTTGAGCTTCTAAGCATAAAACGCTCAGTTTAGTGCTTTCTGTGAACAGTAACACTCTGTTAGTGCAACTAAGCAAATGAACAGAAAGAAAGCATGCAAGTGCTGAAAACCTTTCTCTTTTAGAGAATGACAGTTTGTGCAAAGGTAAAACTAAAGCTTGCCCACGTTAAAGATGTTTATAACATCTTACATGAAGTGTTTTAGCATTGTAGAAAAACAGATTTCAGTGAGTTACTACTTTCATGATCTTGCACATATGTTTGAGCTTCTAAGCATAAAACGCTCAGTTTAGCGCTTTCTGTAAACAGTAACACTCTGTTAGTGCAACTAAGCAAATGAACAGAAAGAAAGCATGTAAGTGCTGAAAATCTTCTTTCTCTGTTAGAGAATGATAGTTTGTGCAAAGTTAAGACTAAAGCTTGCCCACGTTAAAGATGTTTCTAACATCTTTAATGAAGTGTTTTAGCATTGTAGAAAAACAGATTTCAGTGAGTTACTACTTTCATGATCTTGCACATATGTTTGAGCTTCTAAGCATAAAACGCTCAGTTTAGCGCTTTCTGTGAACAGTAACACTCTGTAAGTGCAACTAAGCAAATGAACAGAAAGAAAGCAAGCAAGTGCTGAAAACCTTCTTTCTCTGTTAGAGAATGATAGTTTGTGCAAAGTTAAGACTAAAGCTTGCCCACATTAAAGCTGTTTCTAACATATTTAAATGAAATGTTTGAGCAATGCAAAAAACAGATTTCAGTGAGTTACAAATTTTATGATTATGAACCTAAGTTTGAACTCTTAAGCATAAGTCGCTTAGTTTATCGCTTCTGTGTACAGAAACACTCTGTTAGTGCAACTAAGCAAATGAACAGAAAGAAAGGCCACAAGTGCTGAAAACCTTCTTTCTCTGTTAGAGAATGATAGTTTGTGCAAAGTTAAGACTAAAGCTTGCCCACATTAAAGCTGTTTCTAACATCTTTAAATGAAATGTTTGAGCAATGCAAAAAACAGATTTCAGTGAGTTACAAGTTTTATGATTATGAACCTAAGTTTGAACTTCTAAGCATAAGTCGCTTAGTTTATCGCTTCTGTGTACAGAAACACTCTGTTAGTGCAACTAAGCAACTGAACAGAAAGAAAGGCCACAAGTGCTGAAAACCTTCTTTCTCTGTTAGAGAATGATAGTTTGTGCAAAGTTAAGACTAAAGCTTGCCCATATTAAAGATGTTTCTAACATCTTTAAATAAAATGATTCAGCAATGCAGAACACAGATTTCAGTGAATTACTACTTTCATGATCTTGCACATATGTTTGAGCTTCTAAGCATAAAACGCTCAGTTTAGCGCTTTCTGTGACCAGTAACACTCTGTTAGTGTAACTAAGCAAATGAACAGAAAGAAAGCATGCAAGTGCTGAAAACCTGCTTTCTCTGTTAGAGAATGATAGTTTGTGCAACGTTAAGACAAAAGCTTGCCCACATTAAAGATCTTTCTAACATCTTAAATTAAGTGTTTTAGCATTGAAGAAAAACAGATTTCAGTGAGTTACTACTTTTATGATCATGAACTTATGTTTGAGCTTCTAAGCATAAAACGCTCAGCATAGCGTTTCTGTGAACAGTAACACTCTGTTAGTACAACTAAGCAAATGAACAGAAAGAAAGGCCACAAGGGCTGAAAACCCTCTTTCTCTGTTAGAGAATGATAGTTTGTGCAAAGATAAGACTAAAGCTTGCCAACGTTAAAGATGTTTCTAACATCTTAAATGAAGTGTTTTAGCATTGTAGAAAAACAGATTTCAGTGAATTACTACTTTCATGATCTTGCACATATGTTTGAGCTTCTAAGAATAAAACGCTCAGTTTAGCGCTTTCTGTGAACAGTAACACTCTGTAAGTGCAACTAAGCAAATGAACAGAAAGAAAGCAAGCAAGTGCTGAAAACCTTCTTTCTCTGTTAGAGAATGATAGTTTGTGCAAAGTTAAGACTAAAGCTTGCCCACATTAAAGCTGTTTCTAACATCTTTAAATGAAATGTTTGAGCAATGCAAAAAACAGATTTCAGTGAGTTACAAGTTTTATGATTATGAACCTAAGTTTGAACTTCTAAGCATAAGTCGCTTAGTTTATCGCTTCTGTGAACAGAAACACTCTGTTAGTGCAACTAAGCAAATGAACAGAAAGAAAGGCCACAAGTGCTGAAAACATTCTTTCTCTGTTAGAGAATGATAGTTTGTGCAAAGTTAAGACTAAAGCTTGCCCACATTAAAGATGTTTCTAACATCTTTAAATAAAATGATTCAGCAATGCAGAACACAGATTTCAGTGAGATGCTAGTTTTATGATCATGAACATATGTTTGAGATTCTAAGCATAAAACGCACAGTTCAGCGCTTTCTGTGAAAAGTAACACTTTATTAGTCCAACTAAGCAAATGAACAGAAAGCATGCAAGTGCTGAAAATCTTCTTTCTCTGTTAGAGAATGATAGTTTGTGCAAAGTTAAGACTAAAGCTTGCCAACATTAAAGATGTTTCTAACATCTTAAATGAAGTGTTTTAGCATTGTAGAAAAACAGATTTCAGTGAGTTACTACTTTCATGATCTTGCACATATGTGTGAGCTTCTAAGCATAAAACGCTCAGTTTAGCGCTTTCTGTAAACAGTAACACTCTGTTAGTGCAACTAAGCAAATGAACAGAAAGAAAGCATGCAAGTGCTGAAAAACTTCTTTCTCTGTTAGAGAATGATAGTTTGTGCAAAGTTAAGACTAAAGCTTGCCCACGTTAAAGATGTTTCTAACATCTTTAATGAAGTGTTTTAGCATTGTAGAAAAACAGATTTCAGTGAGTTACTACTTTCATGATCTTGCACATATGTTTGAGCTTCTAAGAATAAAACGCTTAGTTTAGCGCTTTCTGTGAACAGTAACACTCTGTAAGTGCAACTAAGCAAATGAACAGAAAGAAAGCAAGCAAGTGCTGAAAACCTTCTTTCTCTGTTAGAGAATGATAGTTTGTGCAAAGTTAAGACTAAAGCTTGCCCACATTAAAGCTGTTTCTAACATCTTTAAATGAAATGTTTGAGCAATGCAAAAAACAGATTTCAGTGAGTTACAAGTTTTATGATTATGAACCTAAGTTTGAACTTCTAAGCATAAGTCGCTTAGTTTATCGCTTCTGTGTACAGAAACACTCTGTTAGTGCAACTAAGCAAATGAACAGAAAGAAAGGCCACAAGTGCTGAAAACATTCTTTCTCTGTTAGAGAATGATAGTTTGTGCAAAGTTAAGACTAAAGCTTGCCCACATTAAAGATGTTTCTAACATCTTAAATGAAGTGTTTTAGCATTGTAGAAAAACAGATTTCAGTGAGTTACTACTTTCATGATCTTGCACATATGTGTGAGCTTCTAAGCTTAAAACGCTCAGCATAGCGTTTCTGTGAACAGTAACACTCTGTTAGTGCAATTAAGCAAATGAACAGAAAGAAAGGCCACAAGGGCTGAAAACCCTCTTTCTCTGTTAGAGAATGATAGTTTGTGCAAAGATAAGACTAAAGCTTGCCAACGTTAAAGATGTTTCTAACATCTTAAATGAAGTGTTTTAGCATTGTAGAAAAACAGATTTCAGTGAGTTACTACTTTCATGATCTTGCACATATGTGTGAGCTTCTAAGCATAAAACGCTCAGTTTAGCGCTTTCTGTAAACAGTAACACTCTGTTAGTGCAACTAAGCAAATGAACAGAAAGAAAGCATGCAAGTGCTGAAAAACTTCTTTCTCTGTTAGAGAATGATAGTTTGTGCAAAGTTAAGACTAAAGCTTGCCCACGTTAAAGATGTTTCTAACATCTTTAATGAAGTGTTTTAGCATTGTAGAAAAACAGATTTCAGTGAGTTACTACTTTCATGATCTTGCACATATGTTTGAGCTTCTAAGAATAAAACGCTTAGTTTAGCGCTTTCTGTGAACAGTAACACTCTGTAAGTGCAACTAAGCAAATGAACAGAAAGAAAGCAAGCAAGTGCTGAAAACCTTCTTTCTCTGTTAGAGAATGATAGTTTGTGCAAAGTTAAGACTAAAGCTTGCCCACATTAAAGCTGTTTCTAACATCTTTAAATGAAATGTTTGAGCAATGCAAAAAACAGATTTCAGTGAGTTACAAGTTTTATGATTATGAACCTATGTTTGAACTTCTAAGCATAAGTCGCTTAGTTTATCGCTTCTGTGTACAGAAACACTCTGTTAGTGCAACTAAGCAAATGAACAGAAAGAAAGGCCACAAGTGCTGAAAACATTCTTTCTCTGTTAGAGAATGATAGTTTGTGCAAAGTTAAGACTAAAGCTTGCCCACATTAAAGATGTTTCTAACATCTTTAAATAAAATGATTCAGCAATGCAGAACACAGATTTCAGTGAGATGCTAGTTTTATGATCATGAACATATGTTTGAGATTCTAAACATAAAACGCACAGTTTAGCGCTTTCTGTGAAAAGTAACACTCTGTTAGTCCAACTAAGCAAATGAACAGAAAGCATGCAAGTGCTGAAAATCTTCTTTCTCTGTTAGAGAATGATAGTTTGTGCAAAGTTAAGACTAAAGCTTGCCAACATTAAAGATGTTTCTAACATCTTAAATGAAGTGTTTTAGCATTGTAGAAAAACAGATTTCAGTGAATTACTACTTTCATGATATTGCACATATGTTTGAGCTTCTAAGCATAAAACGCTCAGTTTAGTGCTTTCTGTGAACAGTAACACTCTGTTAGTGCAACTAAGCAAATGAACAGAAAGAAAGCATGCAAGTGCTGAAAACCTGCTTTCTCTGTTAGAGAATGATAGTTTGTGCAACGTTAAGACAAAAGCTTGCCCACATTAAAGATCTTTCTAATATCTTAAATTAAGTGTTTTAGCATTGAAGAAAAACAGATTTCAGTGAGTTACTACTTTTATGATCATGAACTTATGTTTGAGCTTCTAAGCTTAAAACGCTCAGCATAGCGTTTCTGTGAACAGTAACACTCTGTTAGTGCAATTAAGCAAATGAACAGAAAGAAAGGCCACAAGGGCTGAAAACCCTCTTTCTCTGTTAGAGAATGATAGTTTGTGCAAAGATAAGACTAAAGCTTGCCAACGTTAAAGATGTTTCTAACATCTTAAATGAAGTGTTTTAGCATTGTAGAAAAACAGATTTCAGTGAGTTACTACTTTCATGATCTTGCACATATGTGTGAGCTTCTAAGCATAAAACGCTCAGTTTAGCGCTTTCTGTAAACAGTAACACTCTGTTAGTGCAACTAAGCAAATGAACAGAAAGAAAGCATGCAAGTGCTGAAAAACTTCTTTCTCTGTTAGAGAATGATAGTTTGTGCAAAGTTAAGACTAAAGCTTGCCCACGTTAAAGATGTTTCTAACATTTTAATGAAGTGTTTTAGCATTGTAGAAAAACAGATTTCAGTGAGTTACTACTTTCATGATCTTGCACATATGTTTGAGCTTCTAAGAATAAAACGCTCAGCATAGCGTTTCTGTGAACAGTAACACTCTGTTAGTACAACTAAGCAAATGAACAGAAAGAAAGGCCACAAGGGCTGAAAACCCTCTTTCTCTGTTAGAGAATGATAGTTTGTGCAAAGATAAGACTAAAGCTTGCCAACGTTAAAGATGTTTCTAACATCTTAAATGAAGTGTTTTAGCATTGTAGAAAAACAGATTTCAGTGAATTACTACTTTCATGATCTTGCACATATGTTTGAGCTTCTAAGAATAAAACGCTCAGTTTAGCGCTTTCTGTGAACAGTAACACTCTGTAAGTGCAACTAAGCAAATGAACAGAAAGAAAGCAAGCAAGTGCTGAAAACCTTCTTTCTCTGTTAGAGAATGATAGTTTGTGCAAAGTTAAGACTAAAGCTTGCCCACATTAAAGCTGTTTCTAACATCTTTAAATGAAATGTTTGAGCAATGCAAAAAACAGATTTCAGTGAGTTACAAGTTTTATGATTATGAACCTAAGTTTGAACTTCTAAGCATAAGTCGCTTAGTTTATCGCTTCTGTGTACAGAAACACTCTGTTAGTGCAACTAAGCAAATGAACAGAAAGAAAGGCCACAAGTGCTGAAAACATTCTTTCTCTGTTAGAGAATGATAGTTTGTGCAAAGTTAAGACTAAAGCTTGCCCACATTAAAGATGTTTCTAACATCTTTAAATAAAATGATTCAGCAATGCAGAACACAGATTTCAGTGAGATGCTAGTTTTATGATCATGAACATATGTTTGAGATTCTAAGCATAAAACGCACAGTTTAGCGCTTTCTGTGAAAAGTAACACTCTGTTAGTCCAACTAAGCAAATGAACAGAAAGCATGCAAGTGCTGAAAATCTTCTTTCTCTGTTAGAGAATGATAGTTTGTGCAAAGTTAAGACTAAAGCTTGCCCATATTAAAGATGTTTCTAACATCTTTAAATAAAATGATTCAGCAATGCAGAACACAGATTTCAGTGAATTACTACTTTCATGATCTTGCACATATGTTTGAGCTTCTAAGCATAAAACGCTCAGTTTAGCGCTTTCTGTGAACAGTAACACTCTGTAAGTGCAACTAAGCAAATGAACAGAAAGAAAGCAAGCAAGTGCTGAAAACCTTCTTTCTCTGTTAGAGAATGATAGTTTGTGCAAAGTTAAGACTAAAGCTTGCCCACATTAAAGCTGTTTCTAACATCTTTAAATGAAATGTTTGAGCAATGCAAAAAACAGATTTCAGTGAGTTACAAGTTTTATGATTATGAACCTAAGTTTGAACTTCTAAGCATAAGTCGCTTAGTTTATCGCTTCTGTGTACAGAAACACTCTGTTAGTGCAACTAAGCAAATGAACAGAAAGCATGCAAGTGCTGAAAATCTTCTTTCTCTGTTAGAGAATGATAGTTTGTGCAAAGTTAAGACTAAAGCTTGCCCACATTAAAGATCTTTCTAATATCTTAAATTAAGTGTTTTAGCATTGAAGAAAAACAGATTTCAGTGAGTTACTACTTTTATGATCATGAACTTATGTTTGAGCTTCTAAGCTTAAAACGCTCAGCATAGCGTTTCTGTGAACAGTAACACTCTGTTAGTGCAATTAAGCAAATGAACAGAAAGAAAGGCCACAAGGGCTGAAAACCCTCTTTCTCTGTTAGAGAATGATAGTTTGTGCAAAGATAAGACTAAAGCTTGCCAACGTTAAAGATGTTTCTAACATCTTAAATGAAGTGTTTTAGCATTGTAGAAAAACAGATTTCAGTGAGTTACTACTTTCATGATCTTGCACATATGTGTGAGCTTCTAAGCATAAAACGCTCAGTTTAGCGCTTTCTGTAAACAGTAACACTCTGTAAGTGCAACTAAGCAAATGAACAGAAAGAAAGCAAGCAAGTGCTGAAAACCTTCTTTCTCTGTTAGAGAATGATAGTTTGTGCAAAGTTAAGACTAAAGCTTGCCCACATTAAAGCTGTTTCTAACATCTTTAAATGAAATGTTTGAGCAATGCAAAAAACAGATTTCAGTGAGTTACAAGTTTTATGATTATGAACCTAAGTTTGAACTTCTAAGCATAAGTCGCTTAGTTTATCGCTTCTGTGTACAGAAACACTCTGTTAGTGCAACTAAGCAAATGAACAGAAAGAAAGGCCACAAGTGCTGAAAACATTCTTTCTCTGTTAGAGAATGATAGTTTGTGCAAAGTTAAGACTAAAGCTTGCCCACATTAAAGATGTTTCTAACATCTTTAAATAAAATGATTCAGCAATGCAGAACACAGATTTCAGTGAGATGCTAGTTTTATGATCATGAACATATGTTTGAGATTCTAAGCATAAAACTCACAGTTTAGCGCTTTCTGTGAAAAGTAACACTCTGTTAGTCCAACTAAGCAAATGAACAGAAAGCATGCAAGTGCTGAAAATCTTCTTTCTCTGTTAGAGAATGATAGTTTGTGCAAAGTTAAGACTAAAGCTTGCCCATATTAAAGATGTTTCTAACATCTTTAAATAAAATGATTCAGCAATGCAGAACACAGATTTCAGTGAATTACTACTTTCATGATCTTGCACATATGTTTGAGCTTCTAAGCATAAAACGCTCAGTTTAGCGCTTTCTGTGACCAGTAACACTCTGTTAGTGTAACTAAGCAAATGAACAGAAAGAAAGCATGCAAGTGCTGAAAACCTGCTTTCTCTGTTAGAGAATGATAGTTTGTGCAACGTTAAGACAAAAGCTTGCCCACATTAAAGATCTTTCTAACATCTTAAATTAAGTGTTTTAGCATTGAAGAAAAACAGATTTCAGTGAGTTACTACTTTTATGATCATGAACTTATGTTTGAGCTTCTAAGCTTAAAACGCTCAGCATAGCGTTTCTGTGAACAGTAACACTCTGTTAGTGCAACTAAGCAAATGAACAGAAAGAAAGGCCACAAGGGCTGAAAACCCTCTTTCTCTGTTAGAGAATGATAGTTTGTGCAAAGATAAGACTAAAGCTTGCCAACGTTAAAGATGTTTCTAACATCTTAAATGAAGTGTTTTAGCATTGTAGAAAAACAGATTTCAGTGAATTACTACTTTCATGATCTTGCACATATGTTTGAGCATCGAAGCATAAAACGCTCAGTTTAGCGCTTTCTGTGAACAGTAACCCTCTGTTAGTGCAACTAAGCAAATGAACAGAAAGAAAGCATGCAAGTGCTGAAAACCTTCTTTCTCTGTAAGAGAATGATAGTTTGTGCAAAGTTAAGACTAAAGCTTGCCCACGTTAAAGATGTTTCTAACATCTTTAATGAAGTGTTTTAGCATTGTAGAAAAACAGATTTCAGTGACTTACTACTTTCCTGATCTATCACATATGTTTGAGCTTCTAAGCATAAAACGCTCAGTATAGCGCTTTCTTTGAACAGTAAAACTCTGATAGTGCAACTAAGCAAATGAACAGAAAGAAAGCATGCAAGTGCTAAATCCTTTCTCTATTAGAGAATGACAGTTTGTGCAAAGTTAAAACTAAAGCTTGCCCACGTTAAAGATGTTTATAACATCTTACATGAAGTGTTTTAGCATTGTAGAAAAACAGATTTCAGTGAGTTACTACTTTCATGATCTTGCACATATGTTTGAGCTTATAAGCATAAAACGCTCAGTATAGCGCTTTCTTTGAACAGTAAAACTCTGTTAGTGCAACTAAGCAAATGAACAGAAAGAAAGCATGCAAGTGCTGAAAACCTTTCTCTTTTAGAGAATGACAGTTTGTGCAAAGGTAAAACTAAAGCTTGCCCACGTTAAAGATGTTTATAACATCTTACATGAAGTGTTTTAGCATTGTAGAAAAACAGATTTCAGTGAGTTACTACTTTCATGATCTTGCACATATGTTTGAGCTTCTAAGCATAAAACGCTCAGTTTAGCGCTTTCTGTAAACAGTAACACTCTGTTAGTGCAACTAAGCAAATGAACAGAAAGAAAGCATGTAAGTGCTGAAAATCTTCTTTCTCTGTTAGAGAATGATAGTTTGTGCAAAGTTAAGACTAAAGCTTGCCCACGTTAAAGATGTTTCTAACATCTTTAATGAAGTGTTTTAGCATTGTAGAAAAACAGATTTCAGTGAGTTACTACTTTCATGATCTTGCACATATGTTTGAGCTTCTAAGCATAAAACGCTCAGTTTAGCGCTTTCTGTGAACAGTAACACTCTGTAAGTGCAACTAAGCAAATGAACAGAAAGAAAGCAAGCAAGTGCTGAAAACCTTCTTTCTCTGTTAGAGAATGATAGTTTGTGCAAAGTTAAGACTAAAGCTTGCCCACATTAAAGCTGTTTCTAACATATTTAAATGAAATGTTTGAGCAATGCAAAAAACAGATTTCAGTGAGTTACAAATTTTATGATTATGAACCTAAGTTTGAACTCTTAAGCATAAGTCGCTTAGTTTATCGCTTCTGTGTACAGAAACACTCTGTTAGTGCAACTAAGCAAATGAACAGAAAGAAAGGCCACAAGTGCTGAAAACCTTCTTTCTCTGTTAGAGAATGATAGTTTGTGCAAAGTTAAGACTAAAGCTTGCCCACATTAAAGCTGTTTCTAACATCTTTAAATGAAATGTTTGAGCAATGCAAAAAACAGATTTCAGTGAGTTACAAGTTTTATGATTATGAACCTAAGTTTGAACTTCTAAGCATAAGTCGCTTAGTTTATCGCTTCTGTGTACAGAAACACTCTGTTAGTGCAACTAAGCAACTGAACAGAAAGAAAGGCCACAAGTGCTGAAAACCTTCTTTCTCTGTTAGAGAATGATAGTTTGTGCAAAGTTAAGACTAAAGCTTGCCCATATTAAAGATGTTTCTAACATCTTTAAATAAAATGATTCAGCAATGCAGAACACAGATTTCAGTGAATTACTACTTTCATGATCTTGCACATATGTTTGAGCTTCTAAGCATAAAACGCTCAGTTTAGCGCTTTCTGTGACCAGTAACACTCTGTTAGTGTAACTAAGCAAATGAACAGAAAGAAAGCATGCAAGTGCTGAAAACCTGCTTTCTCTGTTAGAGAATGATAGTTTGTGCAACGTTAAGACAAAAGCTTGCCCACATTAAAGATCTTTCTAACATCTTAAATTAAGTGTTTTAGCATTGAAGAAAAACAGATTTCAGTGAGTTACTACTTTTATGATCATGAACTTATGTTTGAGCTTCTAAGCATAAAACGCTCAGCATAGCGTTTCTGTGAACAGTAACACTCTGTTAGTACAACTAAGCAAATGAACAGAAAGAAAGGCCACAAGGGCTGAAAACCCTCTTTCTCTGTTAGAGAATGATAGTTTGTGCAAAGATAAGACTAAAGCTTGCCAACGTTAAAGATGTTTCTAACATCTTAAATGAAGTGTTTTAGCATTGTAGAAAAACAGATTTCAGTGAATTACTACTTTCATGATCTTGCACATATGTTTGAGCTTCTAAGAATAAAACGCTCAGTTTAGCGCTTTCTGTGAACAGTAACACTCTGTAAGTGCAACTAAGCAAATGAACAGAAAGAAAGCAAGCAAGTGCTGAAAACCTTCTTTCTCTGTTAGAGAATGATAGTTTGTGCAAAGTTAAGACTAAAGCTTGCCCACATTAAAGCTGTTTCTAACATCTTTAAATGAAATGTTTGAGCAATGCAAAAAAACAGATTTCAGTGAGTTACAAGTTTTATGATTATGAACCTAAGTTTGAACTTCTAAGCATAAGTCGCTTAGTTTATCGCTTCTGTGTACAGAAACACTCTGTTAGTGCAACTAAGCAAATGAACAGAAAGAAAGGCCACAAGTGCTGAAAACATTCTTTCTCTGTTAGAGAATGATAGTTTGTGCAAAGTTAAGACTAAAGCTTGCCCACATTAAAGATGTTTCTAACATCTTTAAATAAAATGATTCAGCAATGCAGAACACAGATTTCAGTGAGATGCTAGTTTTATGATCATGAACATATGTTTGAGATTCTAAGCTTAAAACGCTCAGCATAGCGTTTCTGTGAACAGTAACACTCTGTTAGTGCAATTAAGCAAATGAACAGAAAGAAAGGCCACAAGGGCTGAAAACCCTCTTTCTCTGTTAGAGAATGATAGTTTGTGCAAAGATAAGACTAAAGCTTGCCAACGTTAAAGATGTTTCTAACATCTTAAATGAAGTGTTTTAGCATTGTAGAAAAACAGATTTCAGTGAGTTACTACTTTCATGATCTTGCACATATGTGTGAGCTTCTAAGCATAAAACGCTCAGTTTAGCGCTTTCTGTAAACAGTAACACTCTGTTAGTGCAACTAAGCAAATGAACAGAAAGAAAGCATGCAAGTGCTGAAAAACTTCTTTCTCTGTTAGAGAATGATAGTTTGTGCAAAGTTAAGACTAAAGCTTGCCCACGTTAAAGATGTTTCTAACATCTTTAATGAAGTGTTTTAGCATTGTAGAAAAACAGATTTCAGTGAGTTACTACTTTCATGATCTTGCACATATGTTTGAGCTTCTAAGAATAAAACGCTTAGTTTAGCGCTTTCTGTGAACAGTAACACTCTGTAAGTGCAACTAAGCAAATGAACAGAAAGAAAGCAAGCAAGTGCTGAAAACCTTCTTTCTCTGTTAGAGAATGATAGTTTGTGCAAAGTTAAGACTAAAGCTTGCCCACATTAAAGCTGTTTCTAACATCTTTAAATGAAATGTTTGAGCAATGCAAAAAACAGATTTCAGTGAGTTACAAGTTTTATGATTATGAACCTATGTTTGAACTTCTAAGCATAAGTCGCTTAGTTTATCGCTTCTGTGTACAGAAACACTCTGTTAGTGCAACCAAGCAAATGAACAGAAAGAAAGGCCACAAGTGCTGAAAACATTCTTTCTCTGTTAGAGAATGATAGTTTGTGCAAAGTTAAGACTAAAGCTTGCCCACATTAAAGATGTTTCTAACATCTTTAAATAAAATGATTCAGCAATGCAGAACACAGATTTCAGTGAGATGCTAGTTTTATGATCATGAACATATGTTTGAGATTCTAAACATAAAACGCACAGTTTAGCGCTTTCTGTGAAAAGTAACACTCTGTTAGTCCAACTAAGCAAATGAACAGAAAGCATGCAAGTGCTGAAAATCTTCTTTCTCTGTTAGAGAATGATAGTTTGTGCAAAGTTAAGACTAAAGCTTGCCAACATTAAAGATGTTTCTAACATCTTAAATGAAGTGTTTTAGCATTGTAGAAAAACAGATTTCAGTGAATTACTACTTTCATGATATTGCACATATGTTTGAGCTTCTAAGCATAAAACGCTCAGTTTAGTGCTTTCTGTGAACAGTAACACTCTGTTAGTGCAACTAAGCAAATGAACAGAAAGAAAGCATGCAAGTGCTGAAAACCTGCTTTCTCTGTTAGAGAATGATAGTTTGTGCAACGTTAAGACAAAAGCTTGCCCACATTAAAGATCTTTCTAATATCTTAAATTAAGTGTTTTAGCATTGAAGAAAAACAGATTTCAGTGAGTTACTACTTTTATGATCATGAACTTATGTTTGAGCTTCTAAGCTTAAAACGCTCAGCATAGCGTTTCTGTGAACAGTAACACTCTGTTAGTGCAATTAAGCAAATGAACAGAAAGAAAGGCCACAAGGGCTGAAAACCCTCTTTCTCTGTTAGAGAATGATAGTTTGTGCAAAGATAAGACTAAAGCTTGCCAACGTTAAAGATGTTTCTAACATCTTAAATGAAGTGTTTTAGCATTGTAGAAAAACAGATTTCAGTGAGTTACTACTTTCATGATCTTGCACATATGTGTGAGCTTCTAAGCATAAAACGCTCAGTTTAGCGCTTTCTGTAAACAGTAACACTCTGTTAGTGCAACTAAGCAAATGAACAGAAAGAAAGCATGCAAGTGCTGAAAAACTTCTTTCTCTGTTAGAGAATGATAGTTTGTGCAAAGTTAAGACTAAAGCTTGCCCACGTTAAAGATGTTTCTAACATTTTAATGAAGTGTTTTAGCATTGTAGAAAAACAGATTTCAGTGAGTTACTACTTTCATGATCTTGCACATATGTTTGAGCTTCTAAGAATAAAACGCTCAGCATAGCGTTTCTGTGAACAGTAACACTCTGTTAGTACAACTAAGCAAATGAACAGAAAGAAAGGCCACAAGGGCTGAAAACCCTCTTTCTCTGTTAGAGAATGATAGTTTGTGCAAAGATAAGACTAAAGCTTGCCAACGTTAAAGATGTTTCTAACATCTTAAATGAAGTGTTTTAGCATTGTAGAAAAACAGATTTCAGTGAATTACTACTTTCATGATCTTGCACATATGTTTGAGCTTCTAAGAATAAAACGCTCAGTTTAGCGCTTTCTGTGAACAGTAACACTCTGTAAGTGCAACTAAGCAAATGAACAGAAAGAAAGCAAGCAAGTGCTGAAAACCTTCTTTCTCTGTTAGAGAATGATAGTTTGTGCAAAGTTAAGACTAAAGCTTGCCCACATTAAAGCTGTTTCTAACATCTTTAAATGAAATGTTTGAGCAATGCAAAAAACAGATTTCAGTGAGTTACAAGTTTTATGATTATGAACCTAAGTTTGAACTTCTAAGCATAAGTCGCTTAGTTTATCGCTTCTGTGTACAGAAACACTCTGTTAGTGCAACTAAGCAAATGAACAGAAAGAAAGGCCACAAGTGCTGAAAACATTCTTTCTCTGTTAGAGAATGATAGTTTGTGCAAAGTTAAGACTAAAGCTTGCCCACATTAAAGATGTTTCTAACATCTTTAAATAAAATGATTCAGCAATGCAGAACACAGATTTCAGTGAGATGCTAGTTTTATGATCATGAACATATGTTTGAGATTCTAAGCATAAAACGCACAGTTTAGCGCTTTCTGTGAAAAGTAACACTCTGTTAGTCCAACTAAGCAAATGAACAGAAAGCATGCAAGTGCTGAAAATCTTCTTTCTCTGTTAGAGAATGATAGTTTGTGCAAAGTTAAGACTAAAGCTTGCCCATATTAAAGATGTTTCTAACATCTTTAAATAAAATGATTCAGCAATGCAGAACACAGATTTCAGTGAATTACTACTTTCATGATCTTGCACATATGTTTGAGCTTCTAAGCATAAAACGCTCAGTTTAGCGCTTTCTGTGACCAGTAACACTCTGTTAGTGTAACTAAGCAAATGAACAGAAAGAAAGCATGCAAGTGCTGAAAACCTGCTTTCTCTGTTAGAGAATGATAGTTTGTGCAACGTTAAGACAAAAGCTTGCCCACATTAAAGATCTTTCTAACATCTTAAATTAAGTGTTTTAGCATTGAAGAAAAACAGATTTCAGTGAGTTACTACTTTTATGATCATGAACTTATGTTTGAGTTTCTAAGCTTAAAACGCTCAGCATAGCGTTTCTGTGAACAGTAACACTCTGTTAGTGCAACTAAGCAAATGAATAGAAAGAAAGGCCACAAGGGCTGAAAACCCTCTTTCTCTGTTAGAGAATGATAGTTTGTGCAAAGATAAGACTAAAGCTTGCCAACGTTAAAGATGTTTCTAACATCTTAAATGAAGTGTTTTAGCATTGTAGAAAAACAGATTTCAGTGAATTACTACTTTCATGATCTTGCACATATGTTTGAGCATCGAAGCATAAAACGCTCAGTTTAGCGCTTTCTGTGAACAGTAACCCTCTGTTAGTGCAACTAAGCAAATGAACAGAAAGAAAGCATGCAAGTGCTGAAAACCTTCTTTCTCTGTAAGAGAATGATAGTTTGTGCAAAGTTAAGACTAAAGCTTGCCCACGTTAAAGATGTTTATAACATCTTACATGAAGTGTTTTAGCATTGTAGAAAAACAGATTTCAGTGAGTTACTACTTTCATGATCTTGCACATATGTTTGAGCTTATAAGCATAAAACGCTCAGTATAGCGCTTTCTTTGAACAGTAAAACTCTGTTAGTGCAACTAAGCAAATGAACAGAAAGAAAGCATGCAAGTGCTGAAAACCTTTCTCTTTTAGAGAATGACAGTTTGTGCAAAGGTAAAACTAAAGCTTGCCCACGTTAAAGATGTTTATAACATCTTACATGAAGTGTTTTAGCATTGTAGAAAAACAGATTTCAGTGAGTTACTACTTTCATGATCTTGCACATATGTTTGAGCTTCTAAGCATAAAACGCTCAGTTTAGCGCTTTCTGTAAACAGTAACACTCTGTTAGTGCAACTAAGCAAATGAACAGAAAGAAAGCATGTAAGTGCTGAAAATCTTCTTTCTCTGTTAGAGAATGATAGTTTGTGCAAAGTTAAGACTAAAGCTTGCCCACGTTAAAGATGTTTCTAACATCTTTAATGAAGTGTTTTAGCATTGTAGAAAAACAGATTTCAGTGAGTTACTACTTTCATGATCTTGCACATATGTTTGAGCTTCTAAGCATAAAACGCTCAGTTTAGCGCTTTCTGTGAACAGTAACACTCTGTAAGTGCAACTAAGCAAATGAACAGAAAGAAAGCAAGCAAGTGCTGAAAACCTTCTTTCTCTGTTAGAGAATGATAGTTTGTGCAAAGTTAAGACTAAAGCTTGCCCACATTAAAGCTGTTTCTAACATCTTTAAATGAAATGTTTGAGCAATGCAAAAAACAGATTTCAGTGAGTTACAAATTTTATGATTATGAACCTAAGTTTGAACTCTTAAGCATAAGTCGCTTAGTTTATCGCTTCTGTGTACAGAAACACTCTGTTAGTGCAACTAAGCAAATGAACAGAAAGAAAGGCCACAAGTGCTGAAAACCTTCTTTCTCTGTTAGAGAATGATAGTTTGTGCAAAGTTAAGACTAAAGCTTGCCCACATTAAAGCTGTTTCTAACATCTTTAAATGAAATGTTTGAGCAATGCAAAAAACAGATTTCAGTGAGTTACAAGTTTTATGATTATGAACCTAAGTTTGAACTTCTAAGCATAAGTCGCTTAGTTTATCGCTTCTGTGTACAGAAACACTCTGTTAGTGCAACTAAGCAACTGAACAGAAAGAAAGGCCACAAGTGCTGAAAACCTTCTTTCTCTGTTAGAGAATGATAGTTTGTGCAAAGTTAAGACTAAAGCTTGCCCATATTAAAGATGTTTCTAACATCTTTAAATAAAATGATTCAGCAATGCAGAACACAGATTTCAGTGAATTACTACTTTCATGATCTTGCACATATGTTTGAGCTTCTAAGCATAAAACGCTCAGTTTAGCGCTTTCTGTGACCAGTAACACTCTGTTAGTGTAACTAAGCAAATGAACAGAAAGAAAGCATGCAAGTGCTGAAAACCTGCTTTCTCTGTTAGAGAATGATAGTTTGTGCAACGTTAAGACAAAAGCTTGCCCACATTAAAGATCTTTCTAACATCTTAAATTAAGTGTTTTAGCATTGAAGAAAAACAGATTTCAGTGAGTTACTACTTTTATGATCATGAACTTATGTTTGAGCTTCTAAGCATAAAACGCTCAGCATAGCGTTTCTGTGAACAGTAACACTCTGTTAGTACAACTAAGCAAATGAACAGAAAGAAAGGCCACAAGGGCTGAAAACCCTCTTTCTCTGTTAGAGAATGATAGTTTGTGCAAAGATAAGACTAAAGCTTGCCAACGTTAAAGATGTTTCTAACATCTTAAATGAAGTGTTTTAGCATTGTAGAAAAACAGATTTCAGTGAATTACTACTTTCATGATCTTGCACATATGTTTGAGCTTCTAAGAATAAAACGCTCAGTTTAGCGCTTTCTGTGAACAGTAACACTCTGTAAGTGCAACTAAGCAAATGAACAGAAAGAAAGCAAGCAAGTGCTGAAAACCTTCTTTCTCTGTTAGAGAATGATAGTTTGTGCAAAGTTAAGACTAAAGCTTGCCCACATTAAAGCTATTTCTAACATCTTTAAATGAAATGTTTGAGCAATGCAAAAAACAGATTTCAGTGAGTTACAAGTTTTATGATTATGAACCTAAGTTTGAACTTCTAAGCATAAGTCGCTTAGTTTATCGCTTCTGTGTACAGAAACACTCTGTTAGTGCAACTAAGCAAATGAACAGAAAGAATGGCCACAAGTGCTGAAAACATTCTTTCTCTGTTAGAGAATGATAGTTTGTGCAAAGTTAAGACTAAAGCTTGCCCATATTAAAGATGTTTCTAACATCTTTAAATAAAATGATTCAGCAATGCAGAACACAGATTTCAGTGAATTACTACTTTCATGATCTTGCACATATGTTTGAGCTTCTAAGCATAAAACGCTCAGTTTAGCGCTTTCTGTGACCAGTAACACTCTGTTAGTGTAACTAAGCAAATGAACAGAAAGAAAGCATGCAAGTGCTGAAAACCTTCTTTCTCTGTAAGAGAATGATAGTTTGTGCAAAGTTAAGACTAAAGCTTGCCCACATTAAAGATGTTTCTAACATCTTTAAATAAAATGATTCAGCAATGCAGAACACAGATTTCAGTGAGATGCTAGTTTTATGATCATGAACTTATGTTTGAGCTTCTAAGCTTAAAACGCTCAGCATAGCGTTTCTGTGAACAGTAACACTCTGTTAGTGCAATTAAGCAAATGAACAGAAAGAAAGGCCACAAGGGCTGAAAACCCTCTTTCTCTGTTAGAGAATGATAGTTTGTGCAAAGATAAGACTAAAGCTTGCCAACGTTAAAGATGTTTCTAACATCTTAAATGAAGTGTTTTAGCATTGTAGAAAAACAGATTTCAGTGAGTTACTACTTTCATGATCTTGCACATATGTGTGAGCTTCTAAGCATAAAACGCTCAGTTTAGCGCTTTCTGTAAACAGTAACACTCTGTTAGTGCAACTAAGCAAATGAACAGAAAGAAAGCATGCAAGTGCTGAAAAACTTCTTTCTCTGTTAGAGAATGATAGTTTGTGCAAAGTTAAGACTAAAGCTTGCCCACGTTAAAGATGTTTCTAACATCTTTAATGAAGTGTTTTAGCATTGTAGAAAAACAGATTTCAGTGAGTTACTACTTTCATGATCTTGCACATATGTTTGAGCTTCTAAGAATAAAACGCTCAGTTTAGCGCTTTCTGTGAACAGTAACACTCTGTAAGTGCAACTAAGCAAATGAACAGAAAGAAAGCAAGCAAGTGCTGAAAACCTTCTTTCTCTGTTAGAGAATGATAGTTTGTGCAAAGTTAAGACTAAAGCTTGCCCACATTAAAGCTGTTTCTAACATCTTTAAATGAAATGTTTGAGCAATGCAAAAAACAGATTTCAGTGAGTTACAAGTTTTATGATTATGAACCTAAGTTTGAACTTCTAAGCATAAGTCGCTTAGTTTATCGCTTCTGTGTACAGAAACACTCTGTTAGTGCAACTAAGCAAATGAACAGAAAGAAAGGCCACAAGTGCTGAAAACATTCTTTCTCTGTTAGAGAATGATAGTTTGTGCAAAGTTAAGACTAAAGCTTGCCCACATTAAAGATGTTTCTAACATCTTTAAATAAAATGATTCAGCAATGCAGAACACAGATTTCAGTGAGATGCTAGTTTTATGATCATGAACATATGTTTGAGATTCTAAGCATAAAACGCACAGTTTAGCGCTTTCTGTGAAAAGTAACACTCTGTTAGTCCAACTAAGCAAATGAACAGAAAGCATGCAAGTGCTGAAAATCTTCTTTCTCTGTTAGAGAATGATAGTTTGTGCAAAGTTAAGACTAAAGCTTGCCAACATTAAAGATGTTTCTAACATCTTAAATGAAGTGTTTTAGCATTGTAGAAAAACAGATTTCAGTGAATTACTACTTTCATGATATTGCACATATGTTTGAGCTTCTAAGCATAAAACGCTCAGTTTAGTGCTTTCTGTGAACAGTAACACTCTGTTAGTGCAACTAAGCAAATGAACAGAAAGAAAGCATGCAAGTGCTGAAAACCTGCTTTCTCTGTTAGAGAATGATAGTTTGTGCAACGTTAAGACAAAAGCTTGCCCACATTAAAGATCTTTCTAATATCTTAAATTAAGTGTTTTAGCATTGAAGAAAAACAGATTTCAGTGAGTTACTACTTTTATGATCATGCACATATGTTTGAGCTTCTAAGCATAAAACGCTCAGTTTAGCGCTTTCTGTAAACAGTAACACTCTGTTAGTGCAACTAAGCAAATGAACAGAAAGAAAGCATGTAAGTGCTGAAAATCTTCTTTCTCTGTTAGAGAATGATAGTTTGTGCAAAGTTAAGACTAAAGCTTGCCAACGTTAAAGATGTTTCTAACATCTTTAATGAAGTGTTTTAGCATTGTAGAAAAACAGATTTCAGTGAGTTACTACTTTCATGATCTTGCACATATGTTTGAGCTTCTAAGCATAAAACGCTCAGTTTAGCGCTTTCTGTGAACAGTAACACTCTGTAAGTGCAACTAAGCAAATGAACAGAAAGAAAGCAAGCAAGTGCTGAAAACCTTCTTTCTCTGTTAGAGAATGATAGTTTGTGCAAAGTTAAGACTAAAGCTTGCCCACATTAAAGCTGTTTCTAACATCTTTAAATGAAATGTTTGAGCAATGCAAAAAACAGATTTCAGTGAGTTACAAATTTTATGATTATGAACCTAAGTTTGAACTCTTAAGCATAAGTCGCTTAGTTTATCGCTTCTGTGTACAGAAACACTCTGTTAGTGCAACTAAGCAAATGAACAGAAAGAAAGGCCACAAGTGCTGAAAACCTTCTTTCTCTGTTAGAGAATGATAGTTTGTGCAAAGTTAAGACTAAAGCTTGCCCACATTAAAGCTGTTTCTAACATCTTTAAATGAAATGTTTGAGCAATGCAAAAAACAGATTTCAGTGAGTTACAAGTTTTATGATTATGAACCTAAGTTTGAACTTCTAAGCATAAGTCGCTTAGTTTATCGCTTCTGTGTACAGAAACACTCTGTTAGTGCAACTAAGCAACTGAACAGAAAGAAAGGCCACAAGTGCTGAAAACCTTCTTTCTCTGTTAGAGAATGATAGTTTGTGCAAAGTTAAGACTAAAGCTTGCCCATATTAAAGATGTTTCTAACATCTTTAAATAAAATGATTCAGCAATGCAGAACACAGATTTCAGTGAATTACTACTTTCATGATCTTGCACATATGTTTGAGCTTCTAAGCATAAAACGCTCAGTTTAGCGCTTTCTGTGACCAGTAACACTCTGTTAGTGTAACTAAGCAAATGAACAGAAAGAAAGCATGCAAGTGCTGAAAACCTGCTTTCTCTGTTAGAGAATGATAGTTTGTGCAACGTTAAGACAAAAGCTTGCCCACATTAAAGATCTTTCTAACATCTTAAATTAAGTGTTTTAGCATTGAAGAAAAACAGATTTCAGTGAGTTACTACTTTTATGATCATGAACTTATGTTTGAGCTTCTAAGCATAAAACGCTCAGCATAGCGTTTCTGTGAACAGTAACACTCTGTTAGTACAACTAAGCAAATGAACAGAAAGAAAGCAAGCAAGTGCTGAAAACCTTCTTTCTCTGTTAGAGAATGATAGTTTGTGCAAAGTTAAGACTAAAGCTTGCCCACATTAAAGCTGTTTCTAACATCTTTAAATGAAATGTTTGAGCAATGCAAAAAACAGATTTCAGTGAGTTACAAGTTTTATGATTATGAACCTAAATTTGAACTTCTAAGCATAAGTCGCTTAGTTTATCGCTTCTGTGTACAGAAACACTCTGTTAGTGCAACTAAGCAAATGAACAGAAAGAAAGGCCACAAGTGCTGAAAACATTCTTTTTCTGTTAGAGAATGATAGTTTGTGCAAAGTTAAGACTAAAGCTTGCCCATATTAAAGATGTTTCTAACATCTTTAAATAAAATGATTCAGCAATGCAGAACACAGATTTCAGTGAATTACTACTTTCATGATCTTGCACATATGTTTGAGCTTCTAAGCATAAAACGCTCAGTTTAGCGCTTTCTGTGACCAGTAACACTCTGTTAGTGTAACTAAGCAAATGAACAGAAAGAAAGCATGCAAGTGCTGAAAACCTTCTTTCTCTGTAAGAGAATGATAGTTTGTGCAAAGTTAAGACTAAAGCTTGCCCACATTAAAGATGTTTCTAACATCTTTAAATAAAATGATTCAGCAATGCAGAACACAGATTTCAGTGAGATGCTAGTTTTATGATCATGAACATATGTTTGAGATTCTAAGCATAAAACGCACAGTTTAGCGCTTTCTGTGAAAAGTAACACTCTGTTAGTCCAACTAAGCAAATGAACAGAAAGCATGCAAGTGCTGAAAATCTTCTTTCTCTGTTAGAGAATGATAGTTTGTGCAAAGTTAAGACTAAAGCTTGCCCATATTAAAGATGTTTCTAACATCTTTAAATAAAATGATTCAGCAATGCAGAACACAGATTTCAGTGAATTACTACTTTCATGATCTTGCACATATGTTTGAGCTTCTAAGCATAAAACGCTCAGTTTAGCGCTTTCTGTGACCAGTAACACTCTGTTAGTGTAACTAAGCAAATGAACAGAAAGAAAGCATGCAAGTGCTGAAAACCTGCTTTCTCTGTTAGAGAATGATAGTTTGTGCAACGTTAAGACAAAAGCTTGCCCAGATTAAAGATCTTTCTAACATCTTAAATTAAGTGTTTTAGCATTGAAGAAAAACAGATTTCAGTGAGTTACTACTTTTATGATCATGAACTTATGTTTGAGCTTCTAAGCTTAAAACGCTCAGCATAGCGTTTCTGTGAACAGTAACACTCTGTTAGTGCAACTAAGCAAATGAACAGAAAGAAAGGCCACAAGGGCTGAAAACCCTCTTTCTCTGTTAGAGAATGATAGTTTGTGCAAAGTTAAGACTAAAGCTTGCCCACGTTAAAGATGTTTCTAACATCTTTAATGAAGTGTTTTAGCATTGTAGAAAAACAGATTTCAGTGAGTTACTACTTTCATGATCTTGCACATATGTTTGAGCTTCTAAGCATAAAACGCTCAGTTTAGCGCTTTCTGTGAACAGTAACACTCTGTAAGTGCAACTAAGCAAATGAACAGAAAGAAAGCAAGCAAGTGCTGAAAACCTTCTTTCTCTGTTAGAGAATGATAGTTTGTGCAAAGTTAAGACTAAAGCTTGCCCACATTAAAGCTGTTTCTAACATCTTTAAATGAAATGTTTGAGCAATGCAAAAAACAGATTTCAGTGAGTTACAAATTTTATGATTATGAACCTAAGTTTGAACTCTTAAGCATAAGTCGCTTAGTTTATCGCTTCTGTGTACAGAAACACTCTGTTAGTGCAACTAAGCAAATGAACAGAAAGAAAGGCCACAAGTGCTGAAAACCTTCTTTCTCTGTTAGAGAATGATAGTTTGTGCAAAGTTAAGACTAAAGCTTGCCCACATTAAAGCTGTTTCTAACATCTTTAAATGAAATGTTTGAGCAATGCAAAAAACAGATTTCAGTGAGTTACAAGTTTTATGATTATGAACCTAAGTTTGAACTTCTAAGCATAAGTCGCTTAGTTTATCGCTTCTGTGTACAGAAACACTCTGTTAGTGCACTAAGCAACTGAACAGAAAGAAAGGCCACAAGTGCTGAAAACCTTCTTTCTCTGTTAGAGAATGATAGTTTGTGCAAAGTTAAGACTAAAGCTTGCCCATATTAAAGATGTTTCTAACATCTTTAAATAAAATGATTCAGCAATGCAGAACACAGATTTCAGTGAATTACTACTTTCATGATCTTGCACATATGTTTGAGCTTCTAAGCATAAAACGCTCAGTTTAGCGCTTTCTGTGACCAGTAACACTCTGTTAGTGTAACTAAGCAAATGAACAGAAAGAAAGCATGCAAGTGCTGAAAACCTGCTTTCTCTGTTAGAGAATGATAGTTTCTGCAACGTTAAGACAAAAGCTTGCCCACATTAAAGATCTTTCTAACATCTTAAATTAAGTGTTTTAGCATTGAAGAAAAACAGATTTCAGTGAGTTACTACTTTTATGATCATGAACTTATGTTTGAGCTTCTAAGCATAAAACGCTCAGCATAGCGTTTCTGTGAACAGTAACACTCTGTTAGTACAACTAAGCAAATGAACAGAAAGAAAGGCCACAAGGGCTGAAAACCCTCTTTCTCTGTTAGAGAATGATAGTTTGTGCAAAGATAAGACTAAAGCTTGCCAACGTTAAAGATGTTTCTAACATCTTAAATGAAGTGTTTTAGCATTGTAGAAAAACAGATTTCAGTGAATTACTACTTTCATGATCTTGCACATATGTTTGAGCTTCTAAGAATAAAACGCTCAGTTTAGCGCTTTCTGTGAACAGTAACACTCTGTAAGTGCAACTAAGCAAATGAACAGAAAGAAAGCAAGCAAGTGCTGAAAACCTTCTTTCTCTGTTAGAGAATGATAGTTTGTGCAAAGTTAAGACTAAAGCTTGCCCACATTAAAGCTGTTTCTAACATCTTTAAATGAAATGTTTGAGCAATGCAAAAAACAGATTTCAGTGAGTTACAAGTTTTATGATTATGAACCTAAGTTTGAACTTCTAAGCATAAGTCGCTTAGTTTATCGCTTCTGTGTACAGAAACACTCTGTTAGTGCAACTAAGCAAATGAACAGAAAGAAAGGCCACAAGTGCTGAAAACATTCTTTCTCTGTTAGAGAATGATAGTTTGTGCAAAGTTAAGACTAAAGCTTGCCCATATTAAAGATGTTTCTAACATCTTTAAATAAAATGATTCAGCAATGCAAACACAGATTTCAGTGAATTACTACTTTCATGATCTTGCACATATGTTTGAGCTTCTAAGCATAAAACGCTCAGTTTAGCGCTTTCTGTGACCAGTAACACTCTGTTAGTGTAACTAAGCAAATGAACAGAAAGAAAGCATGCAAGTGCTGAAAACCTTCTTTCTCTGTAAGAGAATGATAGTTTGTGCAAAGTTAAGACTAAAGCTTGCCCACATTAAAGATGTTTCTAACATCTTTAAATAAAATGATTCAGCAATGCAGAACACAGATTTCAGTGAGATGCTAGTTTTATGATCATGAACATATGTTTGAGATTCTAAGCATAAAACGCACAGTTTAGCGCTTTCTGTGAAAAGTAACACTCTGTTAGTCCAACTAAGCAAATGAACAGAAAGCATGCAAGTGCTGAAAATCTTCTTTCTCTGTTAGAGAATGATAGTTTGTGCAAAGTTAAGACTAAAGCTTGCCAACATTAAAGATGTTTCTAACATCTTAAATGAAGTGTTTTAGCATTGTAGAAAAACAGATTTCAGTGAATTACTACTTTCATGATATTGCACATATGTTTGAGCTTCTAAGCATAAAACGCTCAGTTTAGTGCTTTCTGTGAACAGTAACACTCTGTTAGTGCAACTAAGCAAATGAACAGAAAGAAAGCATGCAAGTGCTGAAAACCTGCTTTCTCTGTTAGAGAATGATAGTTTGTGCAACGTTAAGACAAAAGCTTGCCCACATTAAAGATCTTTCTAATATCTTAAATTAAGTGTTTTAGCATTGAAGAAAAACAGATTTCAGTGAGTTACTACTTTTATGATCATGAACTTATGTTTGAGCTTCTAAGCTTAAAACGCTCAGCATAGCGTTTCTGTGAACAGTAACACTCTGTTAGTGCAATTAAGCAAATGAACAGAAAGAAAGGCCACAAGGGCTGAAAACCCTCTTTCTCTGTTAGAGAATGATAGTTTGTGCAAAGATAAGACTAAAGCTTGCCAACGTTAAAGATGTTTCTAACATCTTAAATGAAGTGTTTTAGCATTGTAGAAAAACAGATTTCAGTGAGTTACTACTTTCATGATCTTGCACATATGTTTGAGCTTCTAAGAATAAAACGCTCAGTTTAGCGCTTTCTGTGAACAGTAACACTCTGTAAGTGCAACTAAGCAAATGAACAGAAAGAAAGCAAGCAAGTGCTGAAAACCTTCTTTCTCTGTTAGAGAATGATAGTTTGTGCAAAGTTAAGACTAAAGCTTGCCCACATTAAAGCTGTTTCTAACATCTTTAAATGAAATGTTTGAGCAATGCAAAAAACAGATTTCAGTGAGTTACAAGTTTTATGATTATGAACCTAAGTTTGAACTTCTAAGCATAAGTCGCTTAGTTTATCGCTTCTGTGTACAGAAACACTCTGTTAGTGCAACTAAGCAAATGAACAGAAAGAAAGGCCACAAGTGCTGAAAACATTCTTTCTCTGTTAGAGAATGATAGTTTGTGCAAAGTTAAGACTAAAGCTTGCCCACATTAAAGATGTTTCTAACATCTTTAAATAAAATGATTCAGCAATGCAGAACACAGATTTCAGTGAGATGCTAGTTTTATGATCATGAACATATGTTTGAGATTCTAAGCATAAAACGCACAGTTTAGCGCTTTCTGTGAAAAGTAACACTCTGTTAGTCCAACTAAGCAAATGAACAGAAAGCATGCAAGTGCTGAAAATCTTCTTTCTCTGTTAGAGAATGATAGTTTGTGCAAAGTTAAGACTAAAGCTTGCCAACATTAAAGATGTTTCTAACATCTTAAATGAAGTGTTTTAGCATTGTAGAAAAACAGATTTCAGTGAATTACTACTTTCATGATATTGCACATATGTTTGAGCTTCTAAGCATAAAACGCTCAGTTTAGTGCTTTCTGTGAACAGTAACACTCTGTTAGTGCAACTAAGCAAATGAACAGAAAGAAAGCATGTAAGTGCTGAAAACCTGCTTTCTCTGTTAGAGAATGATAGTTTGTGCAACGTTAAGACAAAAGCTTGCCCACATTAAAGATCTTTCTAATATCTTAAATTAAGTGTTTTAGCATTGAAGAAAAACAGATTTCAGTGAGTTACTACTTTTATGATCATGCACATATGTTTGAGCTTCTAAGCATAAAACGCTCAGTTTAGCGCTTTCTGTAAACAGTAACACTCTGTTAGTGCAACTAAGCAAATGAACAGAAAGAAAGCATGTAAGTGCTGAAAATCTTCTTTCTCTGTTAGAGAATGATAGTTTGTGCAAAGTTAAGACTAAAGCTTGCCAACGTTAAAGATGTTTCTAACATCTTTAATGAAGTGTTTTAGCATTGTAGAAAAACAGATTTCAGTGAGTTACTACTTTCATGATCTTGCACATATGTTTGAGCTTCTAAGCATAAAACGCTCAGTTTAGCGCTTTCTGTGAACAGTAACACTCTGTAAGTGCAACTAAGCAAATGAACAGAAAGAAAGCAAGCAAGTGCTGAAAACCTTCTTTCTCTGTTAGAGAATGATAGTTTGTGCAAAGTTAAGACTAAAGCTTGCCCACATTAAAGCTGTTTCTAACATCTTTAAATGAAATGTTTGAGCAATGCAAAAAACAGATTTCAGTGAGTTACAAATTTTATGATTATGAACCTAAGTTTGAACTCTTAAGCATAAGTCGCTTAGTTTATCGCTTCTGTGTACAGAAACACTCTGTTAGTGCAACTAAGCAAATGAACAGAAAGAAAGCATGCAAGTGCTGAAAACCTGCTTTCTCTGTTAGAGAATGATAGTTTGTGCAACGTTAAGACAAAAGCTTGCCCACATTAAAGATCTTTCTAACATCTTAAATTAAGTGTTTTAGCATTGAAGAAAAACAGATTTCAGTGAGTTACTACTTTTATGATCATGAACTTATGTTTGAGCTTCTAAGCATAAAACGCTCAGCATAGCGTTTCTGTGAACAGTAACACTCTGTTAGTACAACTAAGCAAATGAACAGAAAGAAAGCAAGCAAGTGCTGAAAACCTTCTTTCTCTGTTAGAGAATGATAGTTTGTGCAAAGTTAAGACTAAAGCTTGCCCACATTAAAGCTGTTTCTAACATCTTTAAATGAAATGTTTGAGCAATGCAAAAAACAGATTTCAGTGAGTTACAAGTTTTATGATTATGAACCTAAGTTTGAACTTCTAAGCATAAGTCGCTTAGTTTATCGCTTCTGTGTACAGAAACACTCTGTTAGTGCAACTAAGCAAATGAACAGAAAGAAAGGCCACAAGTGCTGAAAACATTCTTTTTCTGTTAGAGAATGATAGTTTGTGCAAAGTTAAGACTAAAGCTTGCCCATATTAAAGATGTTTCTAACATCTTTAAATAAAATGATTCAGCAATGCAGAACACAGATTTCAGTGAATTACTACTTTCATGATCTTGCACATATGTTTGAGCTTCTAAGCATAAAACGCTCAGTTTAGCGCTTTCTGTGACCAGTAACACTCTGTTAGTGTAACTAAGCAAATGAACAGAAAGAAAGCATGCAAGTGCTGAAAACCTTCTTTCTCTGTAAGAGAATGATAGTTTGTGCAAAGTTAAGACTAAAGCTTGCCCACATTAAAGATGTTTCTAACATCTTTAAATAAAATGATTCAGCAATGCAGAACACAGATTTCAGTGAGATGCTAGTTTTATGATCATGAACATATGTTTGAGATTCTAAGCATAAAACGCACAGTTTAGCGCTTTCTGTGAAAAGTAACACTCTGTTAGTCCAACTAAGCAAATGAACAGAAAGCATGCAAGTGCTGAAAATCTTCTTTCTCTGTTAGAGAATGATAGTTTGTGCAAAGTTAAGACTAAAGCTTGCCCATATTAAAGATGTTTCTAACATCTTTAAATAAAATGATTCAGCAATGCAGAACACAGATTTCAGTGAATTACTACTTTCATGATCTTGCACATATGTTTGAGCTTCTAAGCATAAAACGCTCAGTTTAGCGCTTTCTGTGACCAGTAACACTCTGTTAGTGTAACTAAGCAAATGAACAGAAAGAAAGCATGCAAGTGCTGAAAACCTGCTTTCTCTGTTAGAGAATGATAGTTTGTGCAACGTTAAGACAAAAGCTTGCCCAGATTAAAGATCTTTCTAACATCTTAAATTAAGTGTTTTAGCATTGAAGAAAAACAGATTTCAGTGAGTTACTACTTTTATGATCATGAACTTATGTTTGAGCTTCTAAGCTTAAAACGCTCAGCATAGCGTTTCTGTGAACAGTAACACTCTGTTAGTGCAACTAAGCAAATGAACAGAAAGAAAGGCCACAAGGGCTGAAAACCCTCTTTCTCTGTTAGAGAATGATAGTTTGTGCAAAGTTAAGACTAAAGCTTGCCCACGTTAAAGATGTTTCTAACATCTTTAATGAAGTGTTTTAGCATTGTAGAAAAACAGATTTCAGTGAGTTACTACTTTCATGATCTTGCACATATGTTTGAGCTTCTAAGCATAAAACGCTCAGTTTAGCGCTTTCTGTGAACAGTAACACTCTGTAAGTGCAACTAAGCAAATGAACAGAAAGAAAGCAAGCAAGTGCTGAAAACCTTCTTTCTCTGTTAGAGAATGATAGTTTGTGCAAAGTTAAGACTAAAGCTTGCCCACATTAAAGCTGTTTCTAACATCTTTAAATGAAATGTTTGAGCAATGCAAAAAACAGATTTCAGTGAGTTACAAATTTTATGATTATGAACCTAAGTTTGAACTCTTAAGCATAAGTCGCTTAGTTTATCGCTTCTGTGTACAGAAACACTCTGTTAGTGCAACTAAGCAAATGAACAGAAAGAAAGGCCACAAGTGCTGAAAACCTTCTTTCTCTGTTAGAGAATGATAGTTTGTGCAAAGTTAAGACTAAAGCTTGCCCACATTAAAGCTGTTTCTAACATCTTTAAATGAAATGTTTGAGCAATGCAAAAAACAGATTTCAGTGAGTTACAAGTTTTATGATTATGAACCTAAGTTTGAACTTCTAAGCATAAGTCGCTTAGTTTATCGCTTCTGTGTACAGAAACACTCTGTTAGTGCAACTAAGCAACTGAACAGAAAGAAAGGCCACAAGTGCTGAAAACCTTCTTTCTCTGTTAGAGAATGATAGTTTGTGCAAAGTTAAGACTAAAGCTTGCCCATATTAAAGATGTTTCTAACATCTTTAAATAAAATGATTCAGCAATGCAGAACACAGATTTCAGTGAATTACTACTTTCATGATCTTGCACATATGTTTGAGCTTCTAAGCATAAAACGCTCAGTTTAGCGCTTTCTGTGACCAGTAACACTCTGTTAGTGTAACTAAGCAAATGAACAGAAAGAAAGCATGCAAGTGCTGAAAACCTGCTTTCTCTGTTAGAGAATGATAGTTTCTGCAACGTTAAGACAAAAGCTTGCCCACATTAAAGATCTTTCTAACATCTTAAATTAAGTGTTTTAGCATTGAAGAAAAACAGATTTCAGTGAGTTACTACTTTTATGATCATGAACTTATGTTTGAGCTTCTAAGCATAAAACGCTCAGCATAGCGTTTCTGTGAACAGTAACACTCTGTTAGTACAACTAAGCAAATGAACAGAAAGAAAGGCCACAAGGGCTGAAAACCCTCTTTCTCTGTTAGAGAATGATAGTTTGTGCAAAGATAAGACTAAAGCTTGCCAACGTTAAAGATGTTTCTAACATCTTAAATGAAGTGTTTTAGCATTGTAGAAAAACAGATTTCAGTGAATTACTACTTTCATGATCTTGCACATATGTTTGAGCTTCTAAGAATAAAACGCTCAGTTTAGCGCTTTCTGTGAACAGTAACACTCTGTAAGTGCAACTAAGCAAATGAACAGAAAGAAAGCAAGCAAGTGCTGAAAACCTTCTTTCTCTGTTAGAGAATGATAGTTTGTGCAAAGTTAAGACTAAAGCTTGCCCACATTAAAGCTGTTTCTAACATCTTTAAATGAAATGTTTGAGCAATGCAAAAAACAGATTTCAGTGAGTTACAAGTTTTATGATTATGAACCTAAGTTTGAACTTCTAAGCATAAGTCGCTTAGTTTATCGCTTCTGTGTACAGAAACACTCTGTTAGTGCAACTAAGCAAATGAACAGAAAGAAAGGCCACAAGTGCTGAAAACATTCTTTCTCTGTTAGAGAATGATAGTTTGTGCAAAGTTAAGACTAAAGCTTGCCCATATTAAAGATGTTTCTAACATCTTTAAATAAAATGATTCAGCAATGCAGAACACAGATTTCAGTGAATTACTACTTTCATGATCTTGCACATATGTTTGAGCTTCTAAGCATAAAACGCTCAGTTTAGCGCTTTCTGTGACCAGTAACACTCTGTTAGTGTAACTAAGCAAATGAACAGAAAGAAAGCATGCAAGTGCTGAAAACCTTCTTTCTCTGTAAGAGAATGATAGTTTGTGCAAAGTTAAGACTAAAGCTTGCCCACATTAAAGATGTTTCTAACATCTTTAAATAAAATGATTCAGCAATGCAGAACACAGATTTCAGTGAGATGCTAGTTTTATGATCATGAACATATGTTTGAGATTCTAAGCATAAAACGCACAGTTTAGCGCTTTCTGTGAAAAGTAACACTCTGTTAGTCCAACTAAGCAAATGAACAGAAAGCATGCAAGTGCTGAAAATCTTCTTTCTCTGTTAGAGAATGATAGTTTGTGCAAAGTTAAGACTAAAGCTTGCCAACATTAAAGATGTTTCTAACATCTTAAATGAAGTGTTTTAGCATTGTAGAAAAACAGATTTCAGTGAATTACTACTTTCATGATATTGCACATATGTTTGAGCTTCTAAGCATAAAACGCTCAGTTTAGTGCTTTCTGTGAACAGTAACACTCTGTTAGTGCAACTAAGCAAATGAACAGAAAGAAAGCATGCAAGTGCTGAAAACCTGCTTTCTCTGTTAGAGAATGATAGTTTGTGCAACGTTAAGACAAAAGCTTGCCCACATTAAAGATCTTTCTAATATCTTAAATTAAGTGTTTTAGCATTGAAGAAAAACAGATTTCAGTGAGTTACTACTTTTATGATCATGAACTTATGTTTGAGCTTCTAAGCTTAAAACGCTCAGCATAGCGTTTCTGTGAACAGTAACACTCTGTTAGTGCAATTAAGCAAATGAACAGAAAGAAAGGCCACAAGGGCTGAAAACCCTCTTTCTCTGTTAGAGAATGATAGTTTGTGCAAAGATAAGACTAAAGCTTGCCAACGTTAAAGATGTTTCTAACATCTTAAATGAAGTGTTTTAGCATTGTAGAAAAACAGATTTCAGTGAGTTACTACTTTCATGATCTTGCACATATGTTTGAGCTTCTAAGAATAAAACGCTCAGTTTAGCGCTTTCTGTGAACAGTAACACTCTGTAAGTGCAACTAAGCAAATGAACAGAAAGAAAGCAAGCAAGTGCTGAAAACCTTCTTTCTCTGTTAGAGAATGATAGTTTGTGCAAAGTTAAGACTAAAGCTTGCCCACATTAAAGCTGTTTCTAACATCTTTAAATGAAATGTTTGAGCAATGCAAAAAACAGATTTCAGTGAGTTACAAGTTTTATGATTATGAACCTAAGTTTGAACTTCTAAGCATAAGTCGCTTAGTTTATCGCTTCTGTGTACAGAAACACTCTGTTAGTGCAACTAAGCAAATGAACAGAAAGAAAGGCCACAAGTGCTGAAAACATTCTTTCTCTGTTAGAGAATGATAGTTTGTGCAAAGTTAAGACTAAAGCTTGCCCACATTAAAGATGTTTCTAACATCTTTAAATAAAATGATTCAGCAATGCAGAACACAGATTTCAGTGAGATGCTAGTTTTATGATCATGAACATATGTTTGAGATTCTAAGCATAAAACGCACAGTTTAGCGCTTTCTGTGAAAAGTAACACTCTGTTAGTCCAACTAAGCAAATGAACAGAAAGCATGCAAGTGCTGAAAATCTTCTTTCTCTGTTAGAGAATGATAGTTTGTGCAAAGTTAAGACTAAAGCTTGCCAACATTAAAGATGTTTCTAACATCTTAAATGAAGTGTTTTAGCATTGTAGAAAAACAGATTTCAGTGAATTACTACTTTCATGATATTGCACATATGTTTGAGCTTCTAAGCATAAAACGCTCAGTTTAGTGCTTTCTGTGAACAGTAACACTCTGTTAGTGCAACTAAGCAAATGAACAGAAAGAAAGCATGTAAGTGCTGAAAACCTGCTTTCTCTGTTAGAGAATGATAGTTTGTGCAACGTTAAGACAAAAGCTTGCCCACATTAAAGATCTTTCTAATATCTTAAATTAAGTGTTTTAGCATTGAAGAAAAACAGATTTCAGTGAGTTACTACTTTTATGATCATGCACATATGTTTGAGCTTCTAAGCATAAAACGCTCAGTTTAGCGCTTTCTGTAAACAGTAACACTCTGTTAGTGCAACTAAGCAAATGAACAGAAAGAAAGCATGTAAGTGCTGAAAATCTTCTTTCTCTGTTAGAGAATGATAGTTTGTGCAAAGTTAAGACTAAAGCTTGCCAACGTTAAAGATGTTTCTAACATCTTTAATGAAGTGTTTTAGCATTGTAGAAAAACAGATTTCAGTGAGTTACTACTTTCATGATCTTGCACATATGTTTGAGCTTCTAAGCATAAAACGCTCAGTTTAGCGCTTTCTGTGAACAGTAACACTCTGTAAGTGCAACTAAGCAAATGAACAGAAAGAAAGCAAGCAAGTGCTGAAAACCTTCTTTCTCTGTTAGAGAATGATAGTTTGTGCAAAGTTAAGACTAAAGCTTGCCCACATTAAAGCTGTTTCTAACATCTTTAAATGAAATGTTTGAGCAATGCAAAAAACAGATTTCAGTGAGTTACAAATTTTATGATTATGAACCTAAGTTTGAACTCTTAAGCATAAGTCGCTTAGTTTATCGCTTCTGTGTACAGAAACACTCTGTTAGTGCAACTAAGCAAATGAACAGAAAGAAAGCATGCAAGTGCTGAAAACCTGCTTTCTCTGTTAGAGAATGATAGTTTGTGCAACGTTAAGACAAAAGCTTGCCCACATTAAAGATCTTTCTAACATCTTAAATTAAGTGTTTTAGCATTGAAGAAAAACAGATTTCAGTGAGTTACTACTTTTATGATCATGAACTTATGTTTGAGCTTCTAAGCATAAAACGCTCAGCATAGCGTTTCTGTGAACAGTAACACTCTGTTAGTACAACTAAGCAAATGAACAGAAAGAAAGCAAGCAAGTGCTGAAAACCTTCTTTCTCTGTTAGAGAATGATAGTTTGTGCAAAGTTAAGACTAAAGCTTGCCCACATTAAAGCTGTTTCTAACATCTTTAAATGAAATGTTTGAGCAATGCAAAAAACAGATTTCAGTGAGTTACAAGTTTTATGATTATGAACCTAAGTTTGAACTTCTAAGCATAAGTCGCTTAGTTTATCGCTTCTGTGTACAGAAACACTCTGTTAGTGCAACTAAGCAAATGAACAGAAAGAAAGGCCACAAGTGCTGAAAACATTCTTTTTCTGTTAGAGAATGATAGTTTGTGCAAAGTTAAGACTAAAGCTTGCCCATATTAAAGATGTTTCTAACATCTTTAAATAAAATGATTCAGCAATGCAGAACACAGATTTCAGTGAATTACTACTTTCATGATCTTGCACATATGTTTGAGCTTCTAAGCATAAAACGCTCAGTTTAGCGCTTTCTGTGACCAGTAACACTCTGTTAGTGTAACTAAGCAAATGAACAGAAAGAAAGCATGCAAGTGCTGAAAACCTTCTTTCTCTGTAAGAGAATGATAGTTTGTGCAAAGTTAAGACTAAAGCTTGCCCACATTAAAGATGTTTCTAACATCTTTAAATAAAATGATTCAGCAATGCAGAACACAGATTTCAGTGAGATGCTAGTTTTATGATCATGAACATATGTTTGAGATTCTAAGCATAAAACGCACAGTTTAGCGCTTTCTGTGAAAAGTAACACTCTGTTAGTCCAACTAAGCAAATGAACAGAAAGCATGCAAGTGCTGAAAATCTTCTTTCTCTGTTAGAGAATGATAGTTTGTGCAAAGTTAAGACTAAAGCTTGCCCATATTAAAGATGTTTCTAACATCTTTAAATAAAATGATTCAGCAATGCAGAACACAGATTTCAGTGAATTACTACTTTCATGATCTTGCACATATGTTTGAGCTTCTAAGCATAAAACGCTCAGTTTAGCGCTTTCTGTGACCAGTAACACTCTGTTAGTGTAACTAAGCAAATGAACAGAAAGAAAGCATGCAAGTGCTGAAAACCTGCTTTCTCTGTTAGAGAATGATAGTTTGTGCAACGTTAAGACAAAAGCTTGCCCAGATTAAAGATCTTTCTAACATCTTAAATTAAGTGTTTTAGCATTGAAGAAAAACAGATTTCAGTGAGTTACTACTTTTATGATCATGAACTTATGTTTGAGCTTCTAAGCTTAAAACGCTCAGCATAGCGTTTCTGTGAACAGTAACACTCTGTTAGTGCAACTAAGCAAATGAACAGAAAGAAAGGCCACAAGGGCTGAAAACCCTCTTTCTCTGTTAGAGAATGATAGTTTGTGCAAAGTTAAGACTAAAGCTTGCCCACGTTAAAGATGTTTCTAACATCTTTAATGAAGTGTTTTAGCATTGTAGAAAAACAGATTTCAGTGAGTTACTACTTTCATGATCTTGCACATATGTTTGAGCTTCTAAGCATAAAACGCTCAGTTTAGCGCTTTCTGTGAACAGTAACACTCTGTAAGTGCAACTAAGCAAATGAACAGAAAGAAAGCAAGCAAGTGCTGAAAACCTTCTTTCTCTGTTAGAGAATGATAGTTTGTGCAAAGTTAAGACTAAAGCTTGCCCACATTAAAGCTGTTTCTAACATCTTTAAATGAAATGTTTGAGCAATGCAAAAAACAGATTTCAGTGAGTTACAAATTTTATGATTATGAACCTAAGTTTGAACTCTAAGCATAAGTCGCTTAGTTTATCGCTTCTGTGTACAGAAACACTCTGTTAGTGCAACTAAGCAAATGAACAGAAAGAAAGGCCACAAGTGCTGAAAACCTTCTTTCTCTGTTAGAGAATGATAGTTTGTGCAAAGTTAAGACTAAAGCTTGCCCACATTAAAGCTGTTTCTAACATCTTTAAATGAAATGTTTGAGCAATGCAAAAACAGATTTCAGTGAGTTACAAGTTTTATGATTATGAACCTAAGTTTGAACTTCTAAGCATAAGTCGCTTAGTTTATCGCTTCTGTGTACAGAAACACTCTGTTAGTGCAACTAAGCAACTGAACAGAAAGAAAGGCCACAAGTGCTGAAAACCTTCTTTCTCTGTTAGAGAATGATAGTTTGTGCAAAGTTAAGACTAAAGCTTGCCCATATTAAAGATGTTTCTAACATCTTTAAATAAAATGATTCAGCAATGCAGAACACAGATTTCAGTGAATTACTACTTTCATGATCTTGCACATATGTTTGAGCTTCTAAGCATAAAACGCTCAGTTTAGCGCTTTCTGTGACCAGTAACACTCTGTTAGTGTAACTAAGCAAATGAACAGAAAGAAAGCATGCAAGTGCTGAAAACCTGCTTTCTCTGTTAGAGAATGATAGTTTCTGCAACGTTAAGACAAAAGCTTGCCCACATTAAAGATCTTTCTAACATCTTAAATTAAGTGTTTTAGCATTGAAGAAAAACAGATTTCAGTGAGTTACTACTTTTATGATCATGAACTTATGTTTGAGCTTCTAAGCATAAAACGCTCAGCATAGCGTTTCTGTGAACAGTAACACTCTGTTAGTACAACTAAGCAAATGAACAGAAAGAAAGGCCACAAGGGCTGAAAACCCTCTTTCTCTGTTAGAGAATGATAGTTTGTGCAAAGATAAGACTAAAGCTTGCCAACGTTAAAGATGTTTCTAACATCTTAAATGAAGTGTTTTAGCATTGTAGAAAAACAGATTTCAGTGAATTACTACTTTCATGATCTTGCACATATGTTTGAGCTTCTAAGAATAAAACGCTCAGTTTAGCGCTTTCTGTGAACAGTAACACTCTGTAAGTGCAACTAAGCAAATGAACAGAAAGAAAGCAAGCAAGTGCTGAAAACCTTCTTTCTCTGTTAGAGAATGATAGTTTGTGCAAAGTTAAGACTAAAGCTTGCCCACATTAAAGCTGTTTCTAACATCTTTAAATGAAATGTTTGAGCAATGCAAAAAACAGATTTCAGTGAGTTACAAGTTTTATGATTATGAACCTAAGTTTGAACTTCTAAGCATAAGTCGCTTAGTTTATCGCTTCTGTGTACAGAAACACTCTGTTAGTGCAACTAAGCAAATGAACAGAAAGAAAGGCCACAAGTGCTGAAAACATTCTTTCTCTGTTAGAGAATGATAGTTTGTGCAAAGTTAAGACTAAAGCTTGCCCACATTAAAGATGTTTCTAACATCTTTAAATAAAATGATTCAGCAATGCAGAACACAGATTTCAGTGAGATTACTAGTTTATGATCATGAACATATGTTTGAGATTCTAAGCATAAACGCTACAGTTTAGCGCTTTCTGTGAAAAGTAACACTCTGTTAGTCCAACTAAGCAAATGAACAGAAAGCATGCAAGTGCTGAAAATCTTCTTTCTCTGTTAGAGAATGATAGTTTGTGCAAAGTTAAGACTAAAGCTTGCCAACATTAAAGATGTTTCTAACATCTTAAATGAAGTGTTTTAGCATTGTAGAAAAACAGATTTCAGTGAATTACTACTTTCATGATATTGCACATATGTTTGAGCTTCTAAGCATAAAACGCTCAGTTTAGTGCTTTCTGTGAACAGTAACACTCTGTTAGTGCAACTAAGCAAATGAACAGAAAGAAAGCATGCAAGTGCTGAAAACCTGCTTTCTCTGTTAGAGAATGATAGTTTGTGCAACGTTAAGACAAAAGCTTGCCCACATTAAAGATCTTTCTAATATCTTAAATTAAGTGTTTTAGCATTGAAGAAAAACAGATTTCAGTGAGTTACTACTTTTATGATCATGAACTTATGTTTGAGCTTCTAAGCTTAAAACGCTCAGCATAGCGTTTCTGTGAACAGTAACACTCTGTTAGTGCAATTAAGCAAATGAACAGAAAGAAAGGCCACAAGGGCTGAAAACCCTCTTTCTCTGTTAGAGAATGATAGTTTGTGCAAAGATAAGACTAAAGCTTGCCAACGTTAAAGATGTTTCTAACATCTTAAATGAAGTGTTTTAGCATTGTAGAAAAACAGATTTCAGTGAGTTACTACTTTCATGATCTTGCACATATGTTTGAGCTTCTAAGAATAAAACGCTCAGTTTAGCGCTTTCTGTGAACAGTAACACTCTGTAAGTGCAACTAAGCAAATGAACAGAAAGAAAGCAAGCAAGTGCTGAAAACCTTCTTTCTCTGTTAGAGAATGATAGTTTGTGCAAAGTTAAGACTAAAGCTTGCCCACATTAAAGCTGTTTCTAACATCTTTAAATGAAATGTTTGAGCAATGCAAAAAACAGATTTCAGTGAGTTACAAGTTTTATGATTATGAACCTAAGTTTGAACTTCTAAGCATAAGTCGCTTAGTTTATCGCTTCTGTGTACAGAAACACTCTGTTAGTGCAACTAAGCAAATGAACAGAAAGAAAGGCCACAAGTGCTGAAAACATTCTTTCTCTGTTAGAGAATGATAGTTTGTGCAAAGTTAAGACTAAAGCTTGCCCACATTAAAGATGTTTCTAACATCTTTAAATAAAATGATTCAGCAATGCAGAACACAGATTTCAGTGAGATGCTAGTTTTATGATCATGAACATATGTTTGAGATTCTAAGCATAAAACGCACAGTTTAGCGCTTTCTGTGAAAAGTAACACTCTGTTAGTCCAACTAAGCAAATGAACAGAAAGCATGCAAGTGCTGAAAATCTTCTTTCTCTGTTAGAGAATGATAGTTTGTGCAAAGTTAAGACTAAAGCTTGCCAACATTAAAGATGTTTCTAACATCTTAAATGAAGTGTTTTAGCATTGTAGAAAAACAGATTTCAGTGAATTACTACTTTCATGATATTGCACATATGTTTGAGCTTCTAAGCATAAAACGCTCAGTTTAGTGCTTTCTGTGAACAGTAACACTCTGTTAGTGCAACTAAGCAAATGAACAGAAAGAAAGCATGTAAGTGCTGAAAACCTGCTTTCTCTGTTAGAGAATGATAGTTTGTGCAACGTTAAGACAAAAGCTTGCCCACATTAAAGATCTTTCTAATATCTTAAATTAAGTGTTTTAGCATTGAAGAAAAACAGATTTCAGTGAGTTACTACTTTTATGATCATGAACTTATGTTTGAGCTTCTAAGCTTAAAACGCTCAGCATAGCGTTTCTGTGAACAGTAACACTCTGTTAGTGCAATTAAGCAAATGAACAGAAAGAAAGGCCACAAGGGCTGAAAACCCTCTTTCTCTGTTAGAGAATGATAGTTTGTGCAAAGATAAGACTAAAGCTTGCCAACGTTAAAGATGTTTCTAACATCTTAAATGAAGTGTTTTAGCATTGTAGAAAAACAGATTTCAGTGAATTACTACTTTCATGATCTTGCACATATGTTTGAGCTTCTAAGAATAAAACGCTCAGTTTAGCGCTTTCTGTGAACAGTAACACTCTGTAAGTGCAACTAAGCAAATGAACAGAAAGAAAGCAAGCAAGTGCTGAAAACCTTCTTTCTCTGTTAGAGAATGATAGTTTGTGCAAAGTTAAGACTAAAGCTTGCCCACATTAAAGCTGTTTCTAACATCTTTAAATGAAATGTTTGAGCAATGCAAAAAACAGATTTCAGTGAGTTACAAGTTTTATGATTATGAACCTAAGTTTGAACTTCTAAGCATAAGTCGCTTAGTTTATCGCTTCTGTGTACAGAAACACTCTGTTAGTGCAACTAAGCAAATGAACAGAAAGAAAGGCCACAAGTGCTGAAAACATTCTTTCTCTGTTTGAGAATGATAGTTTGTGCAAAGTTAAGACTAAAGCTTGCCCATATTAAAGATGTTTCTAACATCTTTAAATAAAATGATTCAGCAATGCAGAACACAGATTTCAGTGAATTACTACTTTCATGATCTTGCACATATGTTTGAGCTTCTAAGCATAAAACGCTCAGTTTAGCGCTTTCTGTGACCAGTAACACTCTGTTAGTGTAACTAAGCAAATGAACAGAAAGAAAGCATGCAAGTGCTGAAAACCTTCTTTCTCTGTAAGAGAATGATAGTTTGTGCAAAGTTAAGACTAAAGCTTGCCCACATTAAAGATGTTTCTAACATCTTTAAATAAAATGATTCAGCAATGCAGAACACAGATTTCAGTGAGATGCTAGTTTTATGATCATGAACATATGTTTGAGATTCTAAGCATAAAACGCACAGTTTAGCGCTTTCTGTGAAAAGTAACACTCTGTTAGTCCAACTAAGCAAATGAACAGAAAGCATGCAAGTGCTGAAAATCTTCTTTCTCTGTTAGAGAATGATAGTTTGTGCAAAGTTAAGACTAAAGCTTGCCAACATTAAAGATGTTTCTAACATCTTAAATGAAGTGTTTTAGCATTGTAGAAAAACAGATTTCAGTGAATTACTACTTTCATGATATTGCACATATGTTTGAGCTTCTAAGCATAAAACGCTCAGTTTAGTGCTTTCTGTGAACAGTAACACTCTGTTAGTGCAACTAAGCAAATGAACAGAAAGAAAGCATGCAAGTGCTGAAAACCTGCTTTCTCTGTTAGAGAATGATAGTTTGTGCAACGTTAAGACAAAAGCTTGCCCACATTAAAGATCTTTCTAATATCTTAAATTAAGTGTTTTAGCATTGAAGAAAAACAGATTTCAGTGAGTTACTACTTTTATGATCATGAACTTATGTTTGAGCTTCTAAGCTTAAAACGCTCAGCATAGCGTTTCTGTGAACAGTAACACTCTGTTAGTGCAATTAAGCAAATGAACAGAAAGAAAGGCCACAAGGGCTGAAAACCCTCTTTCTCTGTTAGAGAATGATAGTTTGTGCAAAGATAAGACTAAAGCTTGCCAACGTTAAAGATGTTTCTAACATCTTAAATGAAGTGTTTTAGCATTGTAGAAAAACAGATTTCAGTGAGTTACTACTTTCATGATCTTGCACATATGTTTGAGCTTCTAAGAATAAAACGCTCAGTTTAGCGCTTTCTGTGAACAGTAACACTCTGTAAGTGCAACTAAGCAAATGAACAGAAAGAAAGCAAGCAAGTGCTGAAAACCTTCTTTCTCTGTTAGAGAATGATAGTTTGTGCAAAGTTAAGACTAAAGCTTGCCCACATTAAAGCTGTTTCTAACATCTTTAAATGAAATGTTTGAGCAATGCAAAAAACAGATTTCAGTGAGTTACAAGTTTTATGATTATGAACCTAAGTTTGAACTTCTAAGCATAAGTCGCTTAGTTTATCGCTTCTGTGTACAGAAACACTCTGTTAGTGCAACTAAGCAAATGAACAGAAAGAAAGGCCACAAGTGCTGAAAACATTCTTTCTCTGTTAGAGAATGATAGTTTGTGCAAAGTTAAGACTAAAGCTTGCCCACATTAAAGATGTTTCTAACATCTTTAAATAAAATGATTCAGCAATGCAGAACACAGATTTCAGTGAGATGCTAGTTTTATGATCATGAACATATGTTTGAGATTCTAAGCATAAAACGCACAGTTTAGCGCTTTCTGTGAAAAGTAACACTCTGTTAGTCCAACTAAGCAAATGAACAGAAAGCATGCAAGTGCTGAAAATCTTCTTTCTCTGTTAGAGAATGATAGTTTGTGCAAAGTTAAGACTAAAGCTTGCCAACATTAAAGATGTTTCTAACATCTTAAATGAAGTGTTTTAGCATTGTAGAAAAACAGATTTCAGTGAATTACTACTTTCATGATATTGCACATATGTTTGAGCTTCTAAGCATAAAACGCTCAGTTTAGTGCTTTCTGTGAACAGTAACACTCTGTTAGTGCAACTAAGCAAATGAACAGAAAGAAAGCATGTAAGTGCTGAAAACCTGCTTTCTCTGTTAGAGAATGATAGTTTGTGCAACGTTAAGACAAAAGCTTGCCCACATTAAAGATCTTTCTAATATCTTAAATTAAGTGTTTTAGCATTGAAGAAAAACAGATTTCAGTGAGTTACTACTTTTATGATCATGAACTTATGTTTGAGCTTCTAAGCTTAAAACGCTCAGCATAGCGTTTCTGTGAACAGTAACACTCTGTTAGTGCAATTAAGCAAATGAACAGAAAGAAAGGCCACAAGGGCTGAAAACCCTCTTTCTCTGTTAGAGAATGATAGTTTGTGCAAAGATAAGACTAAAGCTTGCCAACGTTAAAGATGTTTCTAACATCTTAAATGAAGTGTTTTAGCATTGTAGAAAAACAGATTTCAGTGAGTTACTACTTTCATGATCTTGCACATATGTTTGAGCTTCTAAGAATAAAACGCTCAGTTTAGCGCTTTCTGTGAACAGTAACACTCTGTAAGTGCAACTAAGCAAATGAACAGAAAGAAAGCAAGCAAGTGCTGAAAACCTTCTTTCTCTGTTAGAGAATGATAGTTTGTGCAAAGTTAAGACTAAAGCTTGCCCACATTAAAGCTGTTTCTAACATCTTTAAATGAAATGTTTGAGCAATGCAAAAAACAGATTTCAGTGAGTTACAAGTTTTATGATTATGAACCTAAGTTTGAACTTCTAAGCATAAGTCGCTTAGTTTATCGCTTCTGTGTACAGAAACACTCTGTTAGTGCAACTAAGCAAATGAACAGAAAGAAAGGCCACAAGTGCTGAAAACATTCTTTCTCTGTTAGAGAATGATAGTTTGTGCAAAGTTAAGACTAAAGCTTGCCCACATTAAAGATGTTTCTAACATCTTTAAATAAAATGATTCAGCAATGCAGAACACAGATTTCAGTGAGATGCTAGTTTTATGATCATGAACATATGTTTGAGATTCTAAGCATAAAACGCACAGTTTAGCGCTTTCTGTGAAAAGTAACACTCTGTTAGTCCAACTAAGCAAATGAACAGAAAGCATGCAAGTGCTGAAAATCTTCTTTCTCTGTTAGAGAATGATAGTTTGTGCAAAGTTAAGACTAAAGCTTGCCAACATTAAAGATGTTTCTAACATCTTAAATGAAGTGTTTTAGCATTGTAGAAAAACAGATTTCAGTGAATTACTACTTTCATGATATTGCACATATGTTTGAGCTTCTAAGCATAAAACGCTCAGTTTAGTGCTTTCTGTGAACAGTAACACTCTGTTAGTGCAACTAAGCAAATGAACAGAAAGAAAGCATGTAAGTGCTGAAAACCTGCTTTCTCTGTTAGAGAATGATAGTTTGTGCAACGTTAAGACAAAAGCTTGCCCACATTAAAGATCTTTCTAATATCTTAAATTAAGTGTTTTAGCATTGAAGAAAAACAGATTTCAGTGAGTTACTACTTTTATGATCATGCACATATGTTTGAGCTTCTAAGCATAAAACGCTCAGTTTAGCGCTTTCTGTAAACAGTAACACTCTGTTAGTGCAACTAAGCAAATGAACAGAAAGAAAGCATGTAAGTGCTGAAAATCTTCTTTCTCTGTTAGAGAATGATAGTTTGTGCAAAGTTAAGACTAAAGCTTGCCAACGTTAAAGATGTTTCTAACATCTTTAATGAAGTGTTTTAGCATTGTAGAAAAACAGATTTCAGTGAGTTACTACTTTCATGATCTTGCACATATGTTTGAGCTTCTAAGCATAAAACGCTCAGTTTAGCGCTTTCTGTGAACAGTAACACTCTGTAAGTGCAACTAAGCAAATGAACAGAAAGAAAGCAAGCAAGTGCTGAAAACCTTCTTTCTCTGTTAGAGAATGATAGTTTGTGCAAAGTTAAGACTAAAGCTTGCCCACATTAAAGCTGTTTCTAACATCTTTAAATGAAATGTTTGAGCAATGCAAAAAACAGATTTCAGTGAGTTACAAATTTTATGATTATGAACCTAAGTTTGAACTCTTAAGCATAAGTCGCTTAGTTTATCGCTTCTGTGTACAGAAACACTCTGTTAGTCCAACTAAGCAAATGAACAGAAAGAAAGGCCACAAGTGCTGAAAACCTTCTTTCTCTGTTAGAGAATGATAGTTTGTGCAAAGTTAAGACTAAAGCTTGCCCACATTAAAGCTGTTTCTAACATCTTTAAATGAAATGTTTGAGCAATGCAAAAACAGATTTCAGTGAGTTACAAGTTTTATGATTATGAACCTAAGTTTGAACTTCTAAGCATAAGTCGCTTAGTTTATCGCTTCTGTGTACAGAAACACTCTGTTAGTGCAACTAAGCAACTGAACAGAAAGAAAGGCCACAAGTGCTGAAAACCTTCTTTCTCTGTTAGAGAATGATAGTTTGTGCAAAGTTAAGACTAAAGCTTGCCCATATTAAAGATGTTTCTAACATCTTTAAATAAAATGATTCAGCAATGCAGAACACAGATTTCAGTGCATTACTACTTTCATGATCTTGCACATATGTTTGAGCGTCTAAGCATAAAACGCTCAGTTTAGCGCTTTCTGTGACCAGTAACACTCTGTTAGTGTAACTAAGCAAATGAACAGAAAGAAAGCATGCAAGTGCTGAAAACCTGCTTTCTCTGTTAGAGAATGATAGTTTGTGCAACGTTAAGACAAAAGCTTGCCCACATTAAAGATCTTTCTAACATCTTAAATTAAGTGTTTTAGCATTGAAGAAAAACAGATTTCAGTGAGTTACTACTTTTATGATCATGAACTTATGTTTGAGCTTCTAAGCATAAAACGCTCAGCATAGCGTTTCTGTGAACAGTAACACTCTGTTAGTACAACTAAGCAAATGAACAGAAAGAAAGGCCACAAGGGCTGAAAACCCTCTTTCTCTGTTAGAGAATGATAGTTTGTGCAAAGATAAGACTAAAGCTTGCCAACGTTAAAGATGTTTCTAACATCTTAAATGAAGTGTTTTAGCATTGTAGAAAAACAGATTTCAGTGAATTACTACTTTCATGATCTTGCACATATGTTTGAGCTTCTAAGAATAAAACGCTCAGTTTAGCGCTTTCTGTGAACAGTAACACTCTGTAAGTGCAACTAAGCAAATGAACAGAAAGAAAGCAAGCAAGTGCTGAAAACCTTCTTTCTCTGTTAGAGAATGATAGTTTGTGCAAAGTTAAGACTAAAGCTTGCCCACATTAAAGCTGTTTCTAACATCTTTAAATGAAATGTTTGAGCAATGCAAAAAACAGATTTCAGTGAGTTACAAGTTTTATGATTATGAACCTAAGTTTGAACTTCTAAGCATAAGTCGCTTAGTTTATCGCTTCTGTGTACAGAAACACTCTGTTAGTGCAACTAAGCAAATGAACAGAAAGAAAGGCCACAAGTGCTGAAAACATTCTTTTTCTGTTAGAGAATGATAGTTTGTGCAAAGTTAAGACTAAAGCTTGCCCATATTAAAGATGTTTCTAACATCTTTAAATAAAATGATTCAGCAATGCAGAACACAGATTTCAGTGAATTACTACTTTCATGATCTTGCACATATGTTTGAGCTTCTAAGCATAAAACGCTCAGTTTAGCGCTTTCTGTGACCAGTAACACTCTGTTAGTGTAACTAAGCAAATGAACAGAAAGAAAGCATGCAAGTGCTGAAAACCTTCTTTCTCTGTAAGAGAATGATAGTTTGTGCAAAGTTAAGACTAAAGCTTGCCCACATTAAAGATGTTTCTAACATCTTTAAATAAAATGATTCAGCAATGCAGAACACAGATTTCAGTGAGATGCTAGTTTTATGATCATGAACATATGTTTGAGATTCTAAGCATAAAACGCACAGTTTAGCGCTTTCTGTGAAAAGTAACACTCTGTTAGTCCAACTAAGCAAATGAACAGAAAGCATGCAAGTGCTGAAAATCTTCTTTCTCTGTTAGAGAATGATAGTTTGTGCAAAGTTAAGACTAAAGCTTGCCCATATTAAAGATGTTTCTAACATCTTTAAATAAAATGATTCAGCAATGCAGAACACAGATTTCAGTGAATTACTACTTTCATGATCTTGCACATATGTTTGAGCTTCTAAGCATAAAACGCTCAGTTTAGCGCTTTCTGTGAACAGTAACACTCTGTAAGTGCAACTAAGCAAATGAACAGAAAGAAAGCAAGCAAGTGCTGAAAACCTTCTTTCTCTGTAAGAGAATGATAGTTTGTGCAAAGTTAAGACTAAAGCTTGCCCACGTTAAAGATGTTTATAACATCTTACATGAAGTGTTTTAGCATTGTAGAAAAACAGATTTCAGTGAGTTACTACTTTCATGATCTTGCACATATGTTTGAGCTTATAAGCATAAAACGCTCAGTATAGCGCTTTCTTTGAACAGTAAAACTCTGTTAGTGCAACTAAGCAAATGAACAGAAAGAAAGCATGCAAGTGCTGAAAACCTTTCTCTTTTAGAGAATGACAGTTTGTGCAAAGGTAAAACTAAAGCTTGCCCACGTTAAAGATGTTTATAACATCTTACATGAAGTGTTTTAGCATTGTAGAAAAACAGATTTCAGTGAGTTACTACTTTCATGATCTTGCACATATGTTTGAGCTTCTAAGCATAAAACGCTCAGTTTAGCGCTTTCTGTAAACAGTAACACTCTGTTAGTGCAACTAAGCAAATGAACAGAAAGAAAGCATGTAAGTGCTGAAAATCTTCTTTCTCTGTTAGAGAATGATAGTTTGTGCAAAGTTAAGACTAAAGCTTGCCCACGTTAAAGATGTTTCTAACATCTTTAATGAAGTGTTTTAGCATTGTAGAAAAACAGATTTCAGTGAGTTACTACTTTCATGATCTTGCACATATGTTTGAGCTTCTAAGCATAAAACGCTCAGTTTAGCGCTTTCTGTGAACAGTAACACTCTGTAAGTGCAACTAAGCAAATGAACAGAAAGAAAGCAAGCAAGTGCTGAAAACCTTCTTTCGCTGTTAGAGAATGATAGTTTGTGCAAAGTTAAGACTAAAGCTTGCCCACATTAAAGCTGTTTCTAACATCTTTAAATGAAATGTTTGAGCAATGCAAAAAACAGATTTCAGTGAGTTACAAGTTTTATGATTATGAACCTAAGTTTGAACTTCTAAGCATAAGTCGCTTAGTTTATCGCTTCTGTGTACAGAAACACTCTGTTAGTGCAACTAAGCAACTGAACAGAAAGAAAGGCCACAAGTGCTGAAAACCTTCTTTCTCTGTTAGAGAATGATAGTTTGTGCAAAGTTAAGACTAAAGCTTGCCCATATTAAAGATGTTTCTAACATCTTTAAATAAAATGATTCAGCAATGCAGAACACAGATTTCAGTGAATTACTACTTTCATGATCTTGCACATATGTTTGAGCTTCTAAGCATAAAACGCTCAGTTTAGCGCTTTCTGTGACCAGTAACACTCTGTTAGTGTAACTAAGCAAATGAACAGAAAGAAAGCATGCAAGTGCTGAAAACCTGCTTTCTCTGTTAGAGAATGATAGTTTCTGCAACGTTAAGACAAAAGCTTGCCCACATTAAAGATCTTTCTAACATCTTAAATTAAGTGTTTTAGCATTGAAGAAAAACAGATTTCAGTGAATTACTACTTTCATGATCTTGCACATATGTTTGAGCTTCTAAGAATAAAACGCTCAGTTTAGCGCTTTCTGTGAACAGTAACACTCTGTAAGTGCAACTAAGCAAATGAACAGAAAGAAAGCAAGCAAGTGCTGAAAACCTTCTTTCTCTGTTAGAGAATGATAGTTTGTGCAAAGTTAAGACTAAAGCTTGCCCACATTAAAGCTGTTTCTAACATCTTTAAATGAAATGTTTGAGCAATGCAAAAAACAGATTTCAGTGAGTTACAAGTTTTATGATTATGAACCTAAGTTTGAACTTCTAAGCATAAGTCGCTTAGTTTATCGCTTCTGTGTACAGAAACACTCTGTTAGTGCAACTAAGCAAATGAACAGAAAGAAAGGCCACAAGTGCTGAAAACATTCTTTCTCTGTTAGAGAATGATAGTTTGTGCAAAGTTAAGACTAAAGCTTGCCCATATTAAAGATGTTTCTAACATCTTTAAATAAAATGATTCAGCAATGCAGAACACAGATTTCAGTGAATTACTACTTTCATGATCTTGCACATATGTTTGAGCTTCTAAGCATAAAACGCTCAGTTTAGCGCTTTCTGTGACCAGTAACACTCTGTTAGTGTAACTAAGCAAATGAACAGAAAGAAAGCATGCAAGTGCTGAAAACCTTCTTTCTCTGTAAGAGAATGATAGTTTGTGCAAAGTTAAGACTAAAGCTTGCCCACATTAAAGATGTTTCTAACATCTTTAAATAAAATGATTCAGCAATGCAGAACACAGATTTCAGTGAGATGCTAGTTTTATGATCATGAACATATGTTTGAGATTCTAAGCATAAAACGCACAGTTTAGCGCTTTCTGTGAAAAGTAACACTCTGTTAGTCCAACTAAGCAAATGAACAGAAAGCATGCAAGTGCTGAAAATCTTCTTTCTCTGTTAGAGAATGATAGTTTGTGCAAAGTTAAGACTAAAGCTTGCCAACATTAAAGATGTTTCTAACATCTTAAATGAAGTGTTTTAGCATTGTAGAAAAACAGATTTCAGTGAATTACTACTTTCATGATATTGCACATATGTTTGAGCTTCTAAGCATAAAACGCTCAGTTTAGTGCTTTCTGTGAACAGTAACACTCTGTTAGTGCAACTAAGCAAATGAACAGAAAGAAAGCATGCAAGTGCTGAAAACCTGCTTTCTCTGTTAGAGAATGATAGTTTGTGCAACGTTAAGACAAAAGCTTGCCCACATTAAAGATCTTTCTAATATCTTAAATTAAGTGTTTTAGCATTGAAGAAAAACAGATTTCAGTGAGTTACTACTTTTATGATCATGAACTTATGTTTGAGCTTCTAAGCTTAAAACGCTCAGCATAGCGTTTCTGTGAACAGTAACACTCTGTTAGTGCAATTAAGCAAATGAACAGAAAGAAAGGCCACAAGGGCTGAAAACCCTCTTTCTCTGTTAGAGAATGATAGTTTGTGCAAAGATAAGACTAAAGCTTGCCAACGTTAAAGATGTTTCTAACATCTTAAATGAAGTGTTTTAGCATTGTAGAAAAACAGATTTCAGTGAGTTACTACTTTCATGATCTTGCACATATGTTTGAGCTTCTAAGAATAAAACGCTCAGTTTAGCGCTTTCTGTGAACAGTAACACTCTGTAAGTGCAACTAAGCAAATGAACAGAAAGAAAGCAAGCAAGTGCTGAAAACCTTCTTTCTCTGTTAGAGAATGATAGTTTGTGCAAAGTTAAGACTAAAGCTTGCCCACATTAAAGCTGTTTCTAACATCTTTAAATGAAATGTTTGAGCAATGCAAAAAACAGATTTCAGTGAGTTACAAGTTTTATGATTATGAACCTAAGTTTGAACTTCTAAGCATAAGTCGCTTAGTTTATCGCTTCTGTGTACAGAAACACTCTGTTAGTGCAACTAAGCAAATGAACAGAAAGAAAGGCCACAAGTGCTGAAAACATTCTTTCTCTGTTAGAGAATGATAGTTTGTGCAAAGTTAAGACTAAAGCTTGCCCACATTAAAGATGTTTCTAACATCTTTAAATAAAATGATTCAGCAATGCAGAACACAGATTTCAGTGAGATGCTAGTTTTATGATCATGAACATATGTTTGAGATTCTAAGCATAAAACGCACAGTTTAGCGCTTTCTGTGAAAAGTAACACTCTGTTAGTCCAACTAAGCAAATGAACAGAAAGCATGCAAGTGCTGAAAATCTTCTTTCTCTGTTAGAGAATGATAGTTTGTGCAAAGTTAAGACTAAAGCTTGCCAACATTAAAGATGTTTCTAACATCTTAAATGAAGTGTTTTAGCATTGTAGAAAAACAGATTTCAGTGAATTACTACTTTCATGATATTGCACATATGTTTGAGCTTCTAAGCATAAAACGCTCAGTTTAGTGCTTTCTGTGAACAGTAACACTCTGTTAGTGCAACTAAGCAAATGAACAGAAAGAAAGCATGTAAGTGCTGAAAACCTGCTTTCTCTGTTAGAGAATGATAGTTTGTGCAACGTTAAGACAAAAGCTTGCCCACATTAAAGATCTTTCTAATATCTTAAATTAAGTGTTTTAGCATTGAAGAAAAACAGATTTCAGTGAGTTACTACTTTTATGATCATGCACATATGTTTGAGCTTCTAAGCATAAAACGCTCAGTTTAGCGCTTTCTGTAAACAGTAACACTCTGTTAGTGCAACTAAGCAAATGAACAGAAAGAAAGCATGTAAGTGCTGAAAATCTTCTTTCTCTGTTAGAGAATGATAGTTTGTGCAAAGTTAAGACTAAAGCTTGCCAACGTTAAAGATGTTTCTAACATCTTTAATGAAGTGTTTTAGCATTGTAGAAAAACAGATTTCAGTGAGTTACTACTTTCATGATCTTGCACATATGTTTGAGCTTCTAAGCATAAAACGCTCAGTTTAGCGCTTTCTGTGAACAGTAACACTCTGTTAGTACAACTAAGCAAATGAACAGAAAGAAAGGCCACAAGGGCTGAAAACCCTCTTTCTCTGTTAGAGAATGATAGTTTGTGCAAAGATAAGACTAAAGCTTGCCAACGTTAAAGATGTTTCTAACATCTTAAATGAAGTGTTTTAGCATTGTAGAAAAACAGATTTCAGTGAATTACTACTTTCATGATCTTGCACATATGTTTGAGCTTCTAAGAATAAAACGCTCAGTTTAGCGCTTTCTGTGAACAGTAACACTCTGTAAGTGCAACTAAGCAAATGAACAGAAAGAAAGCAAGCAAGTGCTGAAAACCTTCTTTCTCTGTTAGAGAATGATAGTTTGTGCAAAGTTAAGACTAAAGCTTGCCCACATTAAAGCTGTTTCTAACATCTTTAAATGAAATGTTTGAGCAATGCAAAAAACAGATTTCAGTGAGTTACAAGTTTTATGATTATGAACCTAAGTTTGAACTTCTAAGCATAAGTCGCTTAGTTTATCGCTTCTGTGTACAGAAACACTCTGTTAGTGCAACTAAGCAAATGAACAGAAAGAAAGGCCACAAGTGCTGAAAACATTCTTTCTCTGTTAGAGAATGATAGTTTGTGCAAAGTTAAGACTAAAGCTTGCCCATATTAAAGATGTTTCTAACATCTTTAAATAAAATGATTCAGCAATGCAGAACACAGATTTCAGTGAATTACTACTTTCATGATCTTGCACATATGTTTGAGCTTCTAAGCATAAAACGCTCAGTTTAGCGCTTTCTGTGACCAGTAACACTCTGTTAGTGTAACTAAGCAAATGAACAGAAAGAAAGCATGCAAGTGCTGAAAACCTTCTTTCTCTGTAAGAGAATGATAGTTTGTGCAAAGTTAAGACTAAAGCTTGCCCACATTAAAGATGTTTCTAACATCTTTAAATAAAATGATTCAGCAATGCAGAACACAGATTTCAGTGAGATGCTAGTTTTATGATCATGAACATATGTTTGAGATTCTAAGCATAAAACGCACAGTTTAGCGCTTTCTGTGAAAAGTAACACTCTGTTAGTCCAACTAAGCAAATGAACAGAAAGCATGCAAGTGCTGAAAATCTTCTTTCTCTGTTAGAGAATGATAGTTTGTGCAAAGTTAAGACTAAAGCTTGCCAACATTAAAGATGTTTCTAACATCTTAAATGAAGTGTTTTAGCATTGTAGAAAAACAGATTTCAGTGAATTACTACTTTCATGATATTGCACATATGTTTGAGCTTCTAAGCATAAAACGCTCAGTTTAGTGCTTTCTGTGAACAGTAACACTCTGTTAGTGCAACTAAGCAAATGAACAGAAAGAAAGCATGCAAGTGCTGAAAACCTGCTTTCTCTGTTAGAGAATGATAGTTTGTGCAACGTTAAGACAAAAGCTTGCCCACATTAAAGATCTTTCTAATATCTTAAATTAAGTGTTTTAGCATTGAAGAAAAACAGATTTCAGTGAGTTACTACTTTTATGATCATGAACTTATGTTTGAGCTTCTAAGCTTAAAACGCTCAGCATAGCGTTTCTGTGAACAGTAACACTCTGTTAGTGCAATTAAGCAAATGAACAGAAAGAAAGGCCACAAGGGCTGAAAACCCTCTTTCTCTGTTAGAGAATGATAGTTTGTGCAAAGATAAGACTAAAGCTTGCCAACGTTAAAGATGTTTCTAACATCTTAAATGAAGTGTTTTAGCATTGTAGAAAAACAGATTTCAGTGAGTTACTACTTTCATGATCTTGCACATATGTTTGAGCTTCTAAGAATAAAACGCTCAGTTTAGCGCTTTCTGTGAACAGTAACACTCTGTAAGTGCAACTAAGCAAATGAACAGAAAGAAAGCAAGCAAGTGCTGAAAACCTTCTTTCTCTGTTAGAGAATGATAGTTTGTGCAAAGTTAAGACTAAAGCTTGCCCACATTAAAGCTGTTTCTAACATCTTTAAATGAAATGTTTGAGCAATGCAAAAAACAGATTTCAGTGAGTTACAAGTTTTATGATTATGAACCTAAGTTTGAACTTCTAAGCATAAGTCGCTTAGTTTATCGCTTCTGTGTACAGAAACACTCTGTTAGTGCAACTAAGCAAATGAACAGAAAGAAAGGCCACAAGTGCTGAAAACATTCTTTCTCTGTTAGAGAATGATAGTTTGTGCAAAGTTAAGACTAAAGCTTGCCCACATTAAAGATGTTTCTAACATCTTTAAATAAAATGATTCAGCAATGCAGAACACAGATTTCAGTGAGATGCTAGTTTTATGATCATGAACATATGTTTGAGATTCTAAGCATAAAACGCACAGTTTAGCGCTTTCTGTGAAAAGTAACACTCTGTTAGTCCAACTAAGCAAATGAACAGAAAGCATGCAAGTGCTGAAAATCTTCTTTCTCTGTTAGAGAATGATAGTTTGTGCAAAGTTAAGACTAAAGCTTGCCAACATTAAAGATGTTTCTAACATCTTAAATGAAGTGTTTTAGCATTGTAGAAAAACAGATTTCAGTGAATTACTACTTTCATGATATTGCACATATGTTTGAGCTTCTAAGCATAAAACGCTCAGTTTAGTGCTTTCTGTGAACAGTAACACTCTGTTAGTGCAACTAAGCAAATGAACAGAAAGAAAGCATGTAAGTGCTGAAAACCTGCTTTCTCTGTTAGAGAATGATAGTTTGTGCAACGTTAAGACAAAAGCTTGCCCACATTAAAGATCTTTCTAATATCTTAAATTAAGTGTTTTAGCATTGAAGAAAAACAGATTTCAGTGAGTTACTACTTTTATGATCATGCACATATGTTTGAGCTTCTAAGCATAAAACGCTCAGTTTAGCGCTTTCTGTAAACAGTAACACTCTGTTAGTGCAACTAAGCAAATGAACAGAAAGAAAGCATGTAAGTGCTGAAAATCTTCTTTCTCTGTTAGAGAATGATAGTTTGTGCAAAGTTAAGACTAAAGCTTGCCAACGTTAAAGATGTTTCTAACATCTTTAATGAAGTGTTTTAGCATTGTAGAAAAACAGATTTCAGTGAGTTACTACTTTCATGATCTTGCACATATGTTTGAGCTTCTAAGCATAAAACGCTCAGTTTAGCGCTTTCTGTGAACAGTAACACTCTGTAAGTGCAACTAAGCAAATGAACAGAAAGAAAGCAAGCAAGTGCTGAAAACCTTCTTTCTCTGTTAGAGAATGATAGTTTGTGCAAAGTTAAGACTAAAGCTTGCCCACATTAAAGCTGTTTCTAACATCTTTAAATGAAATGTTTGAGCAATGCAAAAAACAGATTTCAGTGAGTTACAAATTTTATGATTATGAACCTAAGTTTGAACTCTTAAGCATAAGTCGCTTAGTTTATCGCTTCTGTGTACAGAAACACTCTGTTAGTGCAACTAAGCAAATGAACAGAAAGAAAGGCCACAAGTGCTGAAAACCTTCTTTCTCTGTTAGAGAATGATAGTTTGTGCAAAGTTAAGACTAAAGCTTGCCCACATTAAAGCTGTTTCTAACATCTTTAAATGAAATGTTTGAGCAATGCAAAAAACAGATTTCAGTGAGTTACAAGTTTTATGATTATGAACCTAAGTTTGAACTTCTAAGCATAAGTCGCTTAGTTTATCGCTTCTGTGTACAGAAACACTCTGTTAGTGCAACTAAGCAACTGAACAGAAAGAAAGGCCACAAGTGCTGAAAACCTTCTTTCTCTGTTAGAGAATGATAGTTTGTGCAAAGTTAAGACTAAAGCTTGCCCATATTAAAGATGTTTCTAACATCTTTAAATAAAATGATTCAGCAATGCAGAACACAGATTTCAGTGCATTACTACTTTCATGATCTTGCACATATGTTTGAGCGTCTAAGCATAAAACGCTCAGTTTAGCGCTTTCTGTGACCAGTAACACTCTGTTAGTGTAACTAAGCAAATGAACAGAAAGAAAGCATGCAAGTGCTGAAAACCTGCTTTCTCTGTTAGAGAATGATAGTTTGTGCAACGTTAAGACAAAAGCTTGCCCACATTAAAGATCTTTCTAACATCTTAAATTAAGTGTTTTAGCATTGAAGAAAAACAGATTTCAGTGAGTTACTACTTTTATGATCATGAACTTATGTTTGAGCTTCTAAGCATAAAACGCTCAGCATAGCGTTTCTGTGAACAGTAACACTCTGTTAGTACAACTAAGCAAATGAACAGAAAGAAAGGCCACAAGGGCTGAAAACCCTCTTTCTCTGTTAGAGAATGATAGTTTGTGCAAAGATAAGACTAAAGCTTGCCAACGTTAAAGATGTTTCTAACATCTTAAATGAAGTGTTTTAGCATTGTAGAAAAACAGATTTCAGTGAATTACTACTTTCATGATCTTGCACATATGTTTGAGCTTCTAAGAATAAAACGCTCAGTTTAGCGCTTTCTGTGAACAGTAACACTCTGTAAGTGCAACTAAGCAAATGAACAGAAAGAAAGCAAGCAAGTGCTGAAAACCTTCTTTCTCTGTTAGAGAATGATAGTTTGTGCAAAGTTAAGACTAAAGCTTGCCCACATTAAAGCTGTTTCTAACATCTTTAAATGAAATGTTTGAGCAATGCAAAAAACAGATTTCAGTGAGTTACAAGTTTTATGATTATGAACCTAAGTTTGAACTTCTAAGCATAAGTCGCTTAGTTTATCGCTTCTGTGTACAGAAACACTCTGTTAGTGCAACTAAGCAAATGAACAGAAAGAAAGGCCACAAGTGCTGAAAACATTCTTTTTCTGTTAGAGAATGATAGTTTGTGCAAAGTTAAGACTAAAGCTTGCCCATATTAAAGATGTTTCTAACATCTTTAAATAAAATGATTCAGCAATGCAGAACACAGATTTCAGTGAATTACTACTTTCATGATCTTGCACATATGTTTGAGCTTCTAAGCATAAAACGCTCAGTTTAGCGCTTTCTGTGACCAGTAACACTCTGTTAGTGTAACTAAGCAAATGAACAGAAAGAAAGCATGCAAGTGCTGAAAACCTTCTTTCTCTGTAAGAGAATGATAGTTTGTGCAAAGTTAAGACTAAAGCTTGCCCACATTAAAGATGTTTCTAACATCTTTAAATAAAATGATTCAGCAATGCAGAACACAGATTTCAGTGAGATGCTAGTTTTATGATCATGAACATATGTTTGAGATTCTAAGCATAAAACGCACAGTTTAGCGCTTTCTGTGAAAAGTAACACTCTGTTAGTCCAACTAAGCAAATGAACAGAAAGCATGCAAGTGCTGAAAATCTTCTTTCTCTGTTAGAGAATGATAGTTTGTGCAAATTTAAGACTAAAGCTTGCCCATATTAAAGATGTTTCTAACATCTTTAAATAAAATGATTCAGCAATGCAGAACACAGATTTCAGTGAATTACTACTTTCATGATCTTGCACATATGTTTGAGCTTCTAAGCATAAAACGCTCAGTTTAGCGCTTTCTGTGAACAGTAACACTCTGTAAGTGCAACTAAGCAAATGAACAGAAAGAAAGCAAGCAAGTGCTGAAAACCTTCTTTCTCTGTAAGAGAATGATAGTTTGTGCAAAGTTAAGACTAAAGCTTGCCCACGTTAAAGATGTTTATAACATCTTACATGAAGTGTTTTAGCATTGTAGAAAAACAGATTTCAGTGAGTTACTACTTTCATGATCTTGCACATATGTTTGAGCTTATAAGCATAAAACGCTCAGTATAGCGCTTTCTTTGAACAGTAAAACTCTGTTAGTGCAACTAAGCAAATGAACAGAAAGAAAGCATGCAAGTGCTGAAAACCTTTCTCTTTTAGAGAATGACAGTTTGTGCAAAGGTAAAACTAAAGCTTGCCCACGTTAAAGATGTTTATAACATCTTACATGAAGTGTTTTAGCATTGTAGAAAAACAGATTTCAGTGAGTTACTACTTTCATGATCTTGCACATATGTTTGAGCTTCTAAGCATAAAACGCTCAGTTTAGCGCTTTCTGTAAACAGTAACACTCTGTTAGTGCAACTAAGCAAATGAACAGAAAGAAAGCATGTAAGTGCTGAAAATCTTCTTTCTCTGTTAGAGAATGATAGTTTGTGCAAAGTTAAGACTAAAGCTTGCCCACGTTAAAGATGTTTCTAACATCTTTAATGAAGTGTTTTAGCATTGTAGAAAAACAGATTTCAGTGAGTTACTACTTTCATGATCTTGCACATATGTTTGAGCTTCTAAGCATAAAACGCTCAGTTTAGCGCTTTCTGTGAACAGTAACACTCTGTAAGTGCAACTAAGCAAATGAACAGAAAGAAAGCAAGCAAGTGCTGAAAACCTTCTTTCTCTGTTAGAGAATGATAGTTTGTGCAAAGTTAAGACTAAAGCTTGCCCACATTAAAGCTGTTTCTAACATCTTTAAATGAAATGTTTGAGCAATGCAAAAAACAGATTTCAGTGAGTTACAAATTTTATGATTATGAACCTAAGTTTGAACTCTTAAGCATAAGTCGCTTAGTTTATCGCTTCTGTGTACAGAAACACTCTGTTAGTGCAACTAAGCAAATGAACAGAAAGAAAGGCCACAAGTGCTGAAAACCTTCTTTCTCTGTTAGAGAATGATAGTTTGTGCAAAGTTAAGACTAAAGCTTGCCCACATTAAAGCTGTTTCTAACATCTTTAAATGAAATGTTTGAGCAATGCAAAAAACAGATTTCAGTGAGTTACAAATTTTATGATTATGAACCTAAGTTTGAACTCTTAAGCATAAGTCGCTTAGTTTATCGCTTCTGTGTACAGAAACACTCTGTTAGTGCAACTAAGCAAATGAACAGAAAGAAAGGCCACAAGTGCTGAAAACCTTCTTTCTCTGTTAGAGAATGATAGTTTGTGCAAAGTTAAGACTAAAGCTTGCCCACATTAAAGCTGTTTCTAACATCTTTAAATGAAATGTTTGAGCAATGCAAAAAACAGATTTCAGTGAGTTACAAGTTTTATGATTATGAACCTAAGTTTGAACTTCTAAGCATAAGTCGCTTAGTTTATCGCTTCTGTGTACAGAAACACTCTGTTAGTGCAACTAAGCAACTGAACAGAAAGAAAGGCCACAAGTGCTGAAAACCTTCTTTCTCTGTTAGAGAATGATAGTTTGTGCAAAGTTAAGACTAAAGCTTGCCCATATTAAAGATGTTTCTAACATCTTTAAATAAAATGATTCAGCAATGCAGAACACAGATTTCAGTGCATTACTACTTTCATGATCTTGCACATATGTTTGAGCGTCTAAGCATAAAACGCTCAGTTTAGCGCTTTCTGTGACCAGTAACACTCTGTTAGTGTAACTAAGCAAATGAACAGAAAGAAAGCATGCAAGTGCTGAAAACCTGCTTTCTCTGTTAGAGAATGATAGTTTGTGCAACGTTAAGACAAAAGCTTGCCCACATTAAAGATCTTTCTAACATCTTAAATTAAGTGTTTTAGCATTGAAGAAAAACAGATTTCAGTGAGTTACTACTTTTATGATCATGAACTTATGTTTGAGCTTCTAAGCATAAAACGCTCAGCATAGCGTTTCTGTGAACAGTAACACTCTGTTAGTACAACTAAGCAAATGAACAGAAAGAAAGGCCACAAGGGCTGAAAACCCTCTTTCTCTGTTAGAGAATGATAGTTTGTGCAAAGATAAGACTAAAGCTTGCCAACGTTAAAGATGTTTCTAACATCTTAAATGAAGTGTTTTAGCATTGTAGAAAAACAGATTTCAGTGAATTACTACTTTCATGATCTTGCACATATGTTTGAGCTTCTAAGAATAAAACGCTCAGTTTAGCGCTTTCTGTGAACAGTAACACTCTGTAAGTGCAACTAAGCAAATGAACAGAAAGAAAGCAAGCAAGTGCTGAAAACCTTCTTTCTCTGTTAGAGAATGATAGTTTGTGCAAAGTTAAGACTAAAGCTTGCCCACATTAAAGCTGTTTCTAACATCTTTAAATGAAATGTTTGAGCAATGCAAAAAACAGATTTCAGTGAGTTACAAGTTTTATGATTATGAACCTAAGTTTGAACTTCTAAGCATAAGTCGCTTAGTTTATCGCTTCTGTGTACAGAAACACTCTGTTAGTGCAACTAAGCAAATGAACAGAAAGAAAGGCCACAAGTGCTGAAAACATTCTTTTTCTGTTAGAGAATGATAGTTTGTGCAAAGTTAAGACTAAAGCTTGCCCATATTAAAGATGTTTCTAACATCTTTAAATAAAATGATTCAGCAATGCAGAACACAGATTTCAGTGAATTACTACTTTCATGATCTTGCACATATGTTTGAGCTTCTAAGCATAAAACGCTCAGTTTAGCGCTTTCTGTGACCAGTAACACTCTGTTAGTGTAACTAAGCAAATGAACAGAAAGAAAGCATGCAAGTGCTGAAAACCTTCTTTCTCTGTAAGAGAATGATAGTTTGTGCAAAGTTAAGACTAAAGCTTGCCCACATTAAAGATGTTTCTAACATCTTTAAATAAAATGATTCAGCAATGCAGAACACAGATTTCAGTGAGATGCTAGTTTTATGATCATGAACATATGTTTGAGATTCTAAGCATAAAACGCACAGTTTAGCGCTTTCTGTGAAAAGTAACACTCTGTTAGTCCAACTAAGCAAATGAACAGAAAGCATGCAAGTGCTGAAAATCTTCTTTCTCTGTTAGAGAATGATAGTTTGTGCAAAGTTAAGACTAAAGCTTGCCCATATTAAAGATGTTTCTAACATCTTTAAATAAAATGATTCAGCAATGCAGAACACAGATTTCAGTGAATTACTACTTTCATGATCTTGCACATATGTTTGAGCTTCTAAGCATAAAACGCTCAGTTTAGCGCTTTCTGTGAACAGTAACACTCTGTAAGTGCAACTAAGCAAATGAACAGAAAGAAAGCAAGCAAGTGCTGAAAACCTTCTTTCTCTGTAAGAGAATGATAGTTTGTGCAAAGTTAAGACTAAAGCTTGCCCACGTTAAAGATGTTTATAACATCTTACATGAAGTGTTTTAGCATTGTAGAAAAACAGATTTCAGTGAGTTACTACTTTCATGATCTTGCACATATGTTTGAGCTTATAAGCATAAAACGCTCAGTATAGCGCTTTCTTTGAACAGTAAAACTCTGTTAGTGCAACTAAGCAAATGAACAGAAAGAAAGCATGCAAGTGCTGAAAACCTTTCTCTTTTAGAGAATGACAGTTTGTGCAAAGGTAAAACTAAAGCTTGCCCACGTTAAAGATGTTTATAACATCTTACATGAAGTGTTTTAGCATTGTAGAAAAACAGATTTCAGTGAGTTACTACTTTCATGATCTTGCACATATGTTTGAGCTTCTAAGCATAAAACGCTCAGTTTAGCGCTTTCTGTAAACAGTAACACTCTGTTAGTGCAACTAAGCAAATGAACAGAAAGAAAGCATGTAAGTGCTGAAAATCTTCTTTCTCTGTTAGAGAATGATAGTTTGTGCAAAGTTAAGACTAAAGCTTGCCCACGTTAAAGATGTTTCTAACATCTTTAATGAAGTGTTTTAGCATTGTAGAAAAACAGATTTCAGTGAGTTACTACTTTCATGATCTTGCACATATGTTTGAGCTTCTAAGCATAAAACGCTCAGTTTAGCGCTTTCTGTGAACAGTAACACTCTGTAAGTGCAACTAAGCAAATGAACAGAAAGAAAGCAAGCAAGTGCTGAAAACCTTCTTTCTCTGTTAGAGAATGATAGTTTGTGCAAAGTTAAGACTAAAGCTTGCCCACATTAAAGCTGTTTCTAACATCTTTAAATGAAATGTTTGAGCAATGCAAAAAACAGATTTCAGTGAGTTACAAATTTTATGATTATGAACCTAAGTTTGAACTCTTAAGCATAAGTCGCTTAGTTTATCGCTTCTGTGTACAGAAACACTCTGTTAGTGCAACTAAGCAAATGAACAGAAAGAAAGGCCACAAGTGCTGAAAACCTTCTTTCTCTGTTAGAGAATGATAGTTTGTGCAAAGTTAAGACTAAAGCTTGCCCACATTAAAGCTGTTTCTAACATCTTTAAATGAAATGTTTGAGCAATGCAAAAAACAGATTTCAGTGAGTTACAAGTTTTATGATTATGAACCTAAGTTTGAACTTCTAAGCATAAGTCGCTTAGTTTATCGCTTCTGTGTACAGAAACACTCTGTTAGTGCAACTAAGCAACTGAACAGAAAGAAAGGCCACAAGTGCTGAAAACCTTCTTTCTCTGTTAGAGAATGATAGTTTGTGCAAAGTTAAGACTAAAGCTTGCCCATATTAAAGATGTTTCTAACATCTTTAAATAAAATGATTCAGCAATGCAGAACACAGATTTCAGTGAATTACTACTTTCATGATCTTGCACATATGTTTGAGCTTCTAAGCATAAAACGCTCAGTTTAGCGCTTTCTGTGACCAGTAACACTCTGTTAGTGTAACTAAGCAAATGAACAGAAAGAAAGCATGCAAGTGCTGAAAACCTGCTTTCTCTGTTAGAGAATGATAGTTTGTGCAACGTTAAGACAAAAGCTTGCCCACATTAAAGATCTTTCTAACATCTTAAATTAAGTGTTTTAGCATTGAAGAAAAACAGATTTCAGTGAGTTACTACTTTTATGATCATGAACTTATGTTTGAGCTTCTAAGCATAAAACGCTCAGCATAGCGTTTCTGTGAACAGTAACACTCTGTTAGTACAACTAAGCAAATGAACAGAAAGAAAGGCCACAAGGGCTGAAAACCCTCTTTCTCTGTTAGAGAATGATAGTTTGTGCAAAGATAAGACTAAAGCTTGCCAACGTTAAAGATGTTTCTAACATCTTAAATGAAGTGTTTTAGCATTGTAGAAAAACAGATTTCAGTGAATTACTACTTTCATGATCTTGCACATATGTTTGAGCTTCTAAGAATAAAACGCTCAGTTTAGCGCTTTCTGTGAACAGTAACACTCTGTAAGTGCAACTAAGCAAATGAACAGAAAGAAAGCAAGCAAGTGCTGAAAACCTTCTTTCTCTGTTAGAGAATGATAGTTTGTGCAAAGTTAAGACTAAAGCTTGCCCACATTAAAGCTGTTTCTAACATCTTTAAATGAAATGTTTGAGCAATGCAAAAAACAGATTTCAGTGAGTTACAAGTTTTATGATTATGAACCTAAGTTTGAACTTCTAAGCATAAGTCGCTTAGTTTATCGCTTCTGTGTACAGAAACACTCTGTTAGTGCAACTAAGCAAATGAACAGAAAGAAAGGCCACAAGTGCTGAAAACATTCTTTCTCTGTTAGAGAATGATAGTTTGTGCAAAGTTAAGACTAAAGCTTGCCCATATTAAAGATGTTTCTAACATCTTTAAATAAAATGATTCAGCAATGCAGAACACAGATTTCAGTGAATTACTACTTTCATGATCTTGCACATATGTTTGAGCTTCTAAGCATAAAACGCTCAGTTTAGCGCTTTCTGTGACCAGTAACACTCTGTTAGTGTAACTAAGCAAATGAACAGAAAGAAAGCATGCAAGTGCTGAAAACCTTCTTTCTCTGTAAGAGAATGATAGTTTGTGCAAAGTTAAGACTAAAGCTTGCCCACATTAAAGATGTTTCTAACATCTTTAAATAAAATGATTCAGCAATGCAGAACACAGATTTCAGTGAGATGCTAGTTTTATGATCATGAACATATGTTTGAGATTCTAAGCATAAAACGCACAGTTTAGCGCTTTCTGTGAAAAGTAACACTCTGTTAGTCCAACTAAGCAAATGAACAGAAAGCATGCAAGTGCTGAAAATCTTCTTTCTCTGTTAGAGAATGATAGTTTGTGCAAAGTTAAGACTAAAGCTTGCCAACATTAAAGATGTTTCTAACATCTTAAATGAAGTGTTTTAGCATTGTAGAAAAACAGATTTCAGTGAATTACTACTTTCATGATATTGCACATATGTTTGAGCTTCTAAGCATAAAACGCTCAGTTTAGTGCTTTCTGTGAACAGTAACACTCTGTTAGTGCAACTAAGCAAATGAACAGAAAGAAAGCATGTAAGTGCTGAAAACCTGCTTTCTCTGTTAGAGAATGATAGTTTGTGCAACGTTAAGACAAAAGCTTGCCCACATTAAAGATCTTTCTAATATCTTAAATTAAGTGTTTTAGCATTGAAGAAAAACAGATTTCAGTGAGTTACTACTTTTATGATCATGCACATATGTTTGAGCTTCTAAGCATAAAACGCTCAGTTTAGCGCTTTCTGTAAACAGTAACACTCTGTTAGTGCAACTAAGCAAATGAACAGAAAGAAAGCATGTAAGTGCTGAAAATCTTCTTTCTCTGTTAGAGAATGATAGTTTGTGCAAAGTTAAGACTAAAGCTTGCCAACGTTAAAGATGTTTCTAACATCTTTAATGAAGTGTTTTAGCATTGTAGAAAAACAGATTTCAGTGAGTTACTACTTTCATGATCTTGCACATATGTTTGAGCTTCTAAGCATAAAACGCTCAGTTTAGCGCTTTCTGTGAACAGTAACACTCTGTAAGTGCAACTAAGCAAATGAACAGAAAGAAAGCAAGCAAGTGCTGAAAACCTTCTTTCTCTGTTAGAGAATGATAGTTTGTGCAAAGTTAAGACTAAAGCTTGCCCACATTAAAGCTGTTTCTAACATCTTTAAATGAAATGTTTGAGCAATGCAAAAAACAGATTTCAGTGAGTTACAAATTTTATGATTATGAACCTAAGTTTGAACTCTTAAGCATAAGTCGCTTAGTTTATCGCTTCTGTGTACAGAAACACTCTGTTAGTGCAACTAAGCAAATGAACAGAAAGAAAGGCCACAAGTGCTGAAAACCTTCTTTCTCTGTTAGAGAATGATAGTTTGTGCAAAGTTAAGACTAAAGCTTGCCCACATTAAAGCTGTTTCTAACATCTTTAAATGAAATGTTTGAGCAATGCAAAAAACAGATTTCAGTGAGTTACAAGTTTTATGATTATGAACCTAAGTTTGAACTTCTAAGCATAAGTCGCTTAGTTTATCGCTTCTGTGTACAGAAACACTCTGTTAGTGCAACTAAGCAACTGAACAGAAAGAAAGGCCACAAGTGCTGAAAACCTTCTTTCTCTGTTAGAGAATGATAGTTTGTGCAAAGTTAAGACTAAAGCTTGCCCATATTAAAGATGTTTCTAACATCTTTAAATAAAATGATTCAGCAATGCAGAACACAGATTTCAGTGCATTACTACTTTCATGATCTTGCACATATGTTTGAGCGTCTAAGCATAAAACGCTCAGTTTAGCGCTTTCTGTGACCAGTAACACTCTGTTAGTGTAACTAAGCAAATGAACAGAAAGAAAGCATGCAAGTGCTGAAAACCTGCTTTCTCTGTTAGAGAATGATAGTTTGTGCAACGTTAAGACAAAAGCTTGCCCACATTAAAGATCTTTCTAACATCTTAAATTAAGTGTTTTAGCATTGAAGAAAAACAGATTTCAGTGAGTTACTACTTTTATGATCATGAACTTATGTTTGAGCTTCTAAGCATAAAACGCTCAGCATAGCGTTTCTGTGAACAGTAACACTCTGTTAGTACAACTAAGCAAATGAACAGAAAGAAAGGCCACAAGGGCTGAAAACCCTCTTTCTCTGTTAGAGAATGATAGTTTGTGCAAAGATAAGACTAAAGCTTGCCAACGTTAAAGATGTTTCTAACATCTTAAATGAAGTGTTTTAGCATTGTAGAAAAACAGATTTCAGTGAATTACTACTTTCATGATCTTGCACATATGTTTGAGCTTCTAAGAATAAAACGCTCAGTTTAGCGCTTTCTGTGAACAGTAACACTCTGTAAGTGCAACTAAGCAAATGAACAGAAAGAAAGCAAGCAAGTGCTGAAAACCTTCTTTCTCTGTTAGAGAATGATAGTTTGTGCAAAGTTAAGACTAAAGCTTGCCCACATTAAAGCTGTTTCTAACATCTTTAAATGAAATGTTTGAGCAATGCAAAAAACAGATTTCAGTGAGTTACAAGTTTTATGATTATGAACCTAAGTTTGAACTTCTAAGCATAAGTCGCTTAGTTTATCGCTTCTGTGTACAGAAACACTCTGTTAGTGCAACTAAGCAAATGAACAGAAAGAAAGGCCACAAGTGCTGAAAACATTCTTTTTCTGTTAGAGAATGATAGTTTGTGCAAAGTTAAGACTAAAGCTTGCCCATATTAAAGATGTTTCTAACATCTTTAAATAAAATGATTCAGCAATGCAGAACACAGATTTCAGTGAATTACTACTTTCATGATCTTGCACATATGTTTGAGCTTCTAAGCATAAAACGCTCAGTTTAGCGCTTTCTGTGACCAGTAACACTCTGTTAGTGTAACTAAGCAAATGAACAGAAAGAAAGCATGCAAGTGCTGAAAACCTTCTTTCTCTGTAAGAGAATGATAGTTTGTGCAAAGTTAAGACTAAAGCTTGCCCACATTAAAGATGTTTCTAACATCTTTAAATAAAATGATTCAGCAATGCAGAACACAGATTTCAGTGAGATGCTAGTTTTATGATCATGAACATATGTTTGAGATTCTAAGCATAAAACGCACAGTTTAGCGCTTTCTGTGAAAAGTAACACTCTGTTAGTCCAACTAAGCAAATGAACAGAAAGCATGCAAGTGCTGAAAATCTTCTTTCTCTGTTAGAGAATGATAGTTTGTGCAAATTTAAGACTAAAGTTTGCCCATATTAAAGATGTTTCTAACATCTTTAAATAAAATGATTCAGCAATGCAGAACACAGATTTCAGTGAATTACTACTTTCATGATCTTGCACATATGTTTGAGCTTCTAAGCATAAAACGCTCAGTTTAGCGCTTTCTGTGAACAGTAACACTCTGTAAGTGCAACTAAGCAAATGAACAGAAAGAAAGCAAGCAAGTGCTGAAAACCTTCTTTCTCTGTAAGAGAATGATAGTTTGTGCAAAGTTAAGACTAAAGCTTGCCCACGTTAAAGATGTTTATAACATCTTACATGAAGTGTTTTAGCATTGTAGAAAAACAGATTTCAGTGAGTTACTACTTTCATGATCTTGCACATATGTTTGAGCTTATAAGCATAAAACGCTCAGTATAGCGCTTTCTTTGAACAGTAAAACTCTGTTAGTGCAACTAAGCAAATGAACAGAAAGAAAGCATGCAAGTGCTGAAAACCTTTCTCTTTTAGAGAATGACAGTTTGTGCAAAGGTAAAACTAAAGCTTGCCCACGTTAAAGATGTTTATAACATCTTACATGAAGTGTTTTAGCATTGTAGAAAAACAGATTTCAGTGAGTTACTACTTTCATGATCTTGCACATATGTTTGAGCTTCTAAGCATAAAACGCTCAGTTTAGCGCTTTCTGTAAACAGTAACACTCTGTTAGTGCAACTAAGCAAATGAACAGAAAGAAAGCATGTAAGTGCTGAAAATCTTCTTTCTCTGTTAGAGAATGATAGTTTGTGCAAAGTTAAGACTAAAGCTTGCCCACGTTAAAGATGTTTCTAACATCTTTAATGAAGTGTTTTAGCATTGTAGAAAAACAGATTTCAGTGAGTTACTACTTTCATGATCTTGCACATATGTTTGAGCTTCTAAGCATAAAACGCTCAGTTTAGCGCTTTCTGTGAACAGTAACACTCTGTAAGTGCAACTAAGCAAATGAACAGAAAGAAAGCAAGCAAGTGCTGAAAACCTTCTTTCTCTGTTAGAGAATGATAGTTTGTGCAAAGTTAAGACTAAAGCTTGCCCACATTAAAGCTGTTTCTAACATCTTTAAATGAAATGTTTGAGCAATGCAAAAAACAGATTTCAGTGAGTTACAAATTTTATGATTATGAACCTAAGTTTGAACTCTTAAGCATAAGTCGCTTAGTTTATCGCTTCTGTGTACAGAAACACTCTGTTAGTGCAACTAAGCAAATGAACAGAAAGAAAGGCCACAAGTGCTGAAAACCTTCTTTCTCTGTTAGAGAATGATAGTTTGTGCAAAGTTAAGACTAAAGCTTGCCCACATTAAAGCTGTTTCTAACATCTTTAAATGAAATGTTTGAGCAATGCAAAAAACAGATTTCAGTGAGTTACAAATTTTATGATTATGAACCTAAGTTTGAACTCTTAAGCATAAGTCGCTTAGTTTATCGCTTCTGTGTACAGAAACACTCTGTTAGTGCAACTAAGCAAATGAACAGAAAGAAAGGCCACAAGTGCTGAAAACCTTCTTTCTCTGTTAGAGAATGATAGTTTGTGCAAAGTTAAGACTAAAGCTTGCCCACATTAAAGCTGTTTCTAACATCTTTAAATGAAATGTTTGAGCAATGCAAAAAACAGATTTCAGTGAGTTACAAGTTTTATGATTATGAACCTAAGTTTGAACTTCTAAGCATAAGTCGCTTAGTTTATCGCTTCTGTGTACAGAAACACTCTGTTAGTGCAACTAAGCAACTGAACAGAAAGAAAGGCCACAAGTGCTGAAAACCTTCTTTCTCTGTTAGAGAATGATAGTTTGTGCAAAGTTAAGACTAAAGCTTGCCCATATTAAAGATGTTTCTAACATCTTTAAATAAAATGATTCAGCAATGCAGAACACAGATTTCAGTGCATTACTACTTTCATGATCTTGCACATATGTTTGAGCGTCTAAGCATAAAACGCTCAGTTTAGCGCTTTCTGTGACCAGTAACACTCTGTTAGTGTAACTAAGCAAATGAACAGAAAGAAAGCATGCAAGTGCTGAAAACCTGCTTTCTCTGTTAGAGAATGATAGTTTGTGCAACGTTAAGACAAAAGCTTGCCCACATTAAAGATCTTTCTAACATCTTAAATTAAGTGTTTTAGCATTGAAGAAAAACAGATTTCAGTGAGTTACTACTTTTATGATCATGAACTTATGTTTGAGCTTCTAAGCATAAAACGCTCAGCATAGCGTTTCTGTGAACAGTAACACTCTGTTAGTACAACTAAGCAAATGAACAGAAAGAAAGGCCACAAGGGCTGAAAACCCTCTTTCTCTGTTAGAGAATGATAGTTTGTGCAAAGATAAGACTAAAGCTTGCCAACGTTAAAGATGTTTCTAACATCTTAAATGAAGTGTTTTAGCATTGTAGAAAAACAGATTTCAGTGAATTACTACTTTCATGATCTTGCACATATGTTTGAGCTTCTAAGAATAAAACGCTCAGTTTAGCGCTTTCTGTGAACAGTAACACTCTGTAAGTGCAACTAAGCAAATGAACAGAAAGAAAGCAAGCAAGTGCTGAAAACCTTCTTTCTCTGTTAGAGAATGATAGTTTGTGCAAAGTTAAGACTAAAGCTTGCCCACATTAAAGCTGTTTCTAGCATCTTTAAATGAAATGTTTGAGCAATGCAAAAAACAGATTTCAGTGAGTTACAAGTTTTATGATTATGAACCTAAGTTTGAACTTCTAAGCATAAGTCGCTTAGTTTATCGCTTCTGTGTACAGAAACACTCTGTTAGTGCAACTAAGCAAATGAACAGAAAGAAAGGCCACAAGTGCTGAAAACATTCTTTTTCTGTTAGAGAATGATAGTTTGTGCAAAGTTAAGACTAAAGCTTGCCCATATTAAAGATGTTTCTAACATCTTTAAATAAAATGATTCAGCAATGCAGAACACAGATTTCAGTGAATTACTACTTTCATGATCTTGCACATATGTTTGAGCTTCTAAGCATAAAACGCTCAGTTTAGCGCTTTCTGTGACCAGTAACACTCTGTTAGTGTAACTAAGCAAATGAACAGAAAGAAAGCATGCAAGTGCTGAAAACCTTCTTTCTCTGTAAGAGAATGATAGTTTGTGCAAAGTTAAGACTAAAGCTTGCCCACATTAAAGATGTTTCTAACATCTTTAAATAAAATGATTCAGCAATGCAGAACACAGATTTCAGTGAGATGCTAGTTTTATGATCATGAACATATGTTTGAGATTCTAAGCATAAAACGCACAGTTTAGCGCTTTCTGTGAAAAGTAACACTCTGTTAGTCCAACTAAGCAAATGAACAGAAAGCATGCAAGTGCTGAAAATCTTCTTTCTCTGTTAGAGAATGATAGTTTGTGCAAAGTTAAGACTAAAGCTTGCCCATATTAAAGATGTTTCTAACATCTTTAAATAAAATGATTCAGCAATGCAGAACACAGATTTCAGTGAATTACTACTTTCATGATCTTGCACATATGTTTGAGCTTCTAAGCATAAAACGCTCAGTTTAGCGCTTTCTGTGAACAGTAACACTCTGTAAGTGCAACTAAGCAAATGAACAGAAAGAAAGCAAGCAAGTGCTGAAAACCTTCTTTCTCTGTAAGAGAATGATAGTTTGTGCAAAGTTAAGACTAAAGCTTGCCCACGTTAAAGATGTTTATAACATCTTACATGAAGTGTTTTAGCATTGTAGAAAAACAGATTTCAGTGAGTTACTACTTTCATGATCTTGCACATATGTTTGAGCTTATAAGCATAAAACGCTCAGTATAGCGCTTTCTTTGAACAGTAAAACTCTGTTAGTGCAACTAAGCAAATGAACAGAAAGAAAGCATGCAAGTGCTGAAAACCTTTCTCTTTTAGAGAATGACAGTTTGTGCAAAGGTAAAACTAAAGCTTGCCCACGTTAAAGATGTTTATAACATCTTACATGAAGTGTTTTAGCATTGTAGAAAAACAGATTTCAGTGAGTTACTACTTTCATGATCTTGCACATATGTTTGAGCTTCTAAGCATAAAACGCTCAGTTTAGCGCTTTCTGTAAACAGTAACACTCTGTTAGTGCAACTAAGCAAATGAACAGAAAGAAAGCATGTAAGTGCTGAAAATCTTCTTTCTCTGTTAGAGAATGATAGTTTGTGCAAAGTTAAGACTAAAGCTTGCCCACGTTAAAGATGTTTCTAACATCTTTAATGAAGTGTTTTAGCATTGTAGAAAAACAGATTTCAGTGAGTTACTACTTTCATGATCTTGCACATATGTTTGAGCTTCTAAGCATAAAACGCTCAGTTTAGCGCTTTCTGTGAACAGTAACACTCTGTAAGTGCAACTAAGCAAATGAACAGAAAGAAAGCAAGCAAGTGCTGAAAACCTTCTTTCTCTGTTAGAGAATGATAGTTTGTGCAAAGTTAAGACTAAAGCTTGCCCACATTAAAGCTGTTTCTAACATCTTTAAATGAAATGTTTGAGCAATGCAAAAAACAGATTTCAGTGAGTTACAAATTTTATGATTATGAACCTAAGTTTGAACTCTTAAGCATAAGTCGCTTAGTTTATCGCTTCTGTGTACAGAAACACTCTGTTAGTGCAACTAAGCAAATGAACAGAAAGAAAGGCCACAAGTGCTGAAAACCTTCTTTCTCTGTTAGAGAATGATAGTTTGTGCAAAGTTAAGACTAAAGCTTGCCCACATTAAAGCTGTTTCTAACATCTTTAAATGAAATGTTTGAGCAATGCAAAAAACAGATTTCAGTGAGTTACAAGTTTTATGATTATGAACCTAAGTTTGAACTTCTAAGCATAAGTCGCTTAGTTTATCGCTTCTGTGTACAGAAACACTCTGTTAGTGCAACTAAGCAACTGAACAGAAAGAAAGGCCACAAGTGCTGAAAACCTTCTTTCTCTGTTAGAGAATGATAGTTTGTGCAAAGTTAAGACTAAAGCTTGCCCATATTAAAGATGTTTCTAACATCTTTAAATAAAATGATTCAGCAATGCAGAACACAGATTTCAGTGAATTACTACTTTCATGATCTTGCACATATGTTTGAGCTTCTAAGCATAAAACGCTCAGTTTAGCGCTTTCTGTGACCAGTAACACTCTGTTAGTGTAACTAAGCAAATGAACAGAAAGAAAGCATGCAAGTGCTGAAAACCTGCTTTCTCTGTTAGAGAATGATAGTTTGTGCAACGTTAAGACAAAAGCTTGCCCACATTAAAGATCTTTCTAACATCTTAAATTAAGTGTTTTAGCATTGAAGAAAAACAGATTTCAGTGAGTTACTACTTTTATGATCATGAACTTATGTTTGAGCTTCTAAGCATAAAACGCTCAGCATAGCGTTTCTGTGAACAGTAACACTCTGTTAGTACAACTAAGCAAATGAACAGAAAGAAAGGCCACAAGGGCTGAAAACCCTCTTTCTCTGTTAGAGAATGATAGTTTGTGCAAAGATAAGACTAAAGCTTGCCAACGTTAAAGATGTTTCTAACATCTTAAATGAAGTGTTTTAGCATTGTAGAAAAACAGATTTCAGTGAATTACTACTTTCATGATCTTGCACATATGTTTGAGCTTCTAAGAATAAAACGCTCAGTTTAGCGCTTTCTGTGAACAGTAACACTCTGTAAGTGCAACTAAGCAAATGAACAGAAAGAAAGCAAGCAAGTGCTGAAAACCTTCTTTCTCTGTTAGAGAATGATAGTTTGTGCAAAGTTAAGACTAAAGCTTGCCCACATTAAAGCTGTTTCTAACATCTTTAAATGAAATGTTTGAGCAATGCAAAAAACAGATTTCAGTGAGTTACAAGTTTTATGATTATGAACCTAAGTTTGAACTTCTAAGCATAAGTCGCTTAGTTTATCGCTTCTGTGTACAGAAACACTCTGTTAGTGCAACTAAGCAAATGAACAGAAAGAAAGGCCACAAGTGCTGAAAACATTCTTTCTCTGTTAGAGAATGATAGTTTGTGCAAAGTTAAGACTAAAGCTTGCCCATATTAAAGATGTTTCTAACATCTTTAAATAAAATGATTCAGCAATGCAGAACACAGATTTCAGTGAATTACTACTTTCATGATCTTGCACATATGTTTGAGCTTCTAAGCATAAAACGCTCAGTTTAGCGCTTTCTGTGACCAGTAACACTCTGTTAGTGTAACTAAGCAAATGAACAGAAAGAAAGCATGCAAGTGCTGAAAACCTTCTTTCTCTGTAAGAGAATGATAGTTTGTGCAAAGTTAAGACTAAAGCTTGCCCACATTAAAGATGTTTCTAACATCTTTAAATAAAATGATTCAGCAATGCAGAACACAGATTTCAGTGAGATGCTAGTTTTATGATCATGAACATATGTTTGAGATTCTAAGCATAAAACGCACAGTTTAGCGCTTTCTGTGAAAAGTAACACTCTGTTAGTCCAACTAAGCAAATGAACAGAAAGCATGCAAGTGCTGAAAATCTTCTTTCTCTGTTAGAGAATGATAGTTTGTGCAAAGTTAAGACTAAAGCTTGCCCATATTAAAGATGTTTCTAACATCTTTAAATAAAATGATTCAGCAATGCAGAACACAGATTTCAGTGAATTACTACTTTCATGATCTTGCACATATGTTTGAGCTTCTAAGCATAAAACGCTCAGTTTAGCGCTTTCTGTGACCAGTAACACTCTGTTAGTGTAACTAAGCAAATGAACAGAAAGAAAGCATGCAAGTGCTGAAAACCTGCTTTCTCTGTTAGAGAATGATAGTTTGTGCAACGTTAAGACAAAAGCTTGCCCAGATTAAAGATCTTTCTAACATCTTAAATTAAGTGTTTTAGCATTGAAGAAAAACAGATTTCAGTGAGTTACTACTTTTATGATCATGAACTTATGTTTGAGCTTCTAAGCTTAAAACGCTCAGCATAGCGTTTCTGTGAACAGTAACACTCTGTTAGTGCAACTAAGCAAATGAACAGAAAGAAAGGCCACAAGGGCTGAAAACCCTCTCTCTCTGTTAGAGAATGATAGTTTGTGCAAAGATAAGACTAAAGCTTGCCCACGTTAAAGATGTTTCTAACATCTTTAATGAAGTGTTTTAGCATTGTAGAAAAACAGATTTCAGTGAGTTACTACTTTCATGATCTTGCACATATGTTTGAGCTTATAAGCATAAAACGCTCAGTATAGCGCTTTCTTTGAACAGTAAAACTCTGTTAGTGCAACTAAGCAAATGAACAGAAAGAAAGCATGCAAGTGCTGAAAACCTTTCTCTTTTAGAGAATGACAGTTTGTGCAAAGGTAAAACTAAAGCTTGCCCACGTTAAAGATGTTTATAACATCTTACATGAAGTGTTTTAGCATTGTAGAAAAACAGATTTCAGTGAGTTACTACTTTCATGATCTTGCACATATGTTTGAGCTTCTAAGCATAAAACGCTCAGTTTAGCGCTTTCTGTAAACAGTAACACTCTGTTAGTGCAACTAAGCAAATGAACAGAAAGAAAGCATGTAAGTGCTGAAAATCTTCTTTCTCTGTTAGAGAATGATAGTTTGTGCAAAGTTAAGACTAAAGCTTGCCCACGTTAAAGATGTTTCTAACATCTTTAATGAAGTGTTTTAGCATTGTAGAAAAACAGATTTCAGTGAGTTACTACTTTCATGATCTTGCACATATGTTTGAGCTTCTAAGCATAAAACGCTCAGTTTAGCGCTTTCTGTGAACAGTAACACTCTGTAAGTGCAACTAAGCAAATGAACAGAAAGAAAGCAAGCAAGTGCTGAAAACCTTCTTTCTCTGTTAGAGAATGATAGTTTGTGCAAAGTTAAGACTAAAGCTTGCCCACATTAAAGCTGTTTCTAACATCTTTAAATGAAATGTTTGAGCAATGCAAAAAACAGATTTCAGTGAGTTACAAGTTTTATGATTATGAACCTAAGTTTGAACTTCTAAGCATAAGTCGCTTAGTTTATCGCTTCTGTGTACAGAAACACTCTGTTAGTGCAACTAAGCAAATGAACAGAAAGAAAGGCCACAAGTGCTGAAAACATTCTTTCTCTGTTAGAGAATGATAGTTTGTGCAAAGTTAAGACTAAAGCTTGCCCACATTAAAGATGTTTCTAACATCTTTAAATAAAATGATTCAGCAATGCAGAACACAGATTTCAGTGAGATGCTAGTTTTATGATCATGAACATATGTTTGAGATTCTAAGCATAAAACGCACAGTTTAGCGCTTTCTGTGAAAAGTAACACTCTGTTAGTCCAACTAAGCAAATGAACAGAAAGCATGCAAGTGCTGAAAATCTTCTTTCTCTGTTAGAGAATGATAGTTTGTGCAAAGTTAAGACTAAAGCTTGCCAACATTAAAGATGTTTCTAACATCTTAAATGAAGTGTTTTAGCATTGTAGAAAAACAGATTTCAGTGAATTACTACTTTCATGATATTGCACATATGTTTGAGCTTCTAAGCATAAAACGCTCAGTTTAGTGCTTTCTGTGAACAGTAACACTCTGTTAGTGCAACTAAGCAAATGAACAGAAAGAAAGCATGCAAGTGCTGAAAACCTGCTTTCTCTGTTAGAGAATGATAGTTTGTGCAACGTTAAGACAAAAGCTTGCCCACATTAAAGATCTTTCTAATATCTTAAATTAAGTGTTTTAGCATTGAAGAAAAACAGATTTCAGTGAGTTACTACTTTTATGATCATGCACATATGTTTGAGCTTCTAAGCATAAAACGCTCAGTTTAGCGCTTTCTGTAAACAGTAACACTCTGTTAGTGCAACTAAGCAAATTAACAGAAAGAAAGCATGTAAGTGCTGAAAATCTTCTTTCTCTGTTAGAGAATGACAGTTTGTGCAAAGTTAAGACTAAAGCTTGCCCACGTTAAAGATGTTTCTAACATCTTTAATGAAGTGTTTTAGCATTGTAGAAAAACAGATTTCAGTGAGTTACTACTTTCATGATCTTGCACATATGTTTGAGCTTCTAAGCATAAAACGCTCAGTTTAGCGCTTTCTGTGAACAGTAACACTCTGTAAGTGCAACTAAGCAAATGAACAGAAAGAAAGCAAGCAAGTGCTGAAAACCTTCTTTCTCTGTTAGAGAATGATAGTTTGTGCAAAGTTAAGACTAAAGCTTGCCCACATTAAAGCTGTTTCTAACATCTTTAAATGAAATGTTTGAGCAATGCAAAAAACAGATTTCAGTGAGTTACAAATTTTATGATTATGAACCTAAGTTTGAACTCTTAAGCATAAGTCGCTTAGTTTATCGCTTCTGTGTACAGAAACACTCTGTTAGTGCAACTAAGCAAATGAACAGAAAGAAAGCAAGCAAGTGCTGAAAACCTTCTTTCTTTGTTAGAGAATGATAGTTTGTGCAAAGTTAAGACTAAAGCTTGCCCACATTAAAGCTGTTTCTAACATCTTTAAATGAAATGTTTGAGCAATGCAAAAAACAGATTTCAGTGAGTTACAAGTTTTATGATTATGAACCTAAGTTTGAACTTCTAAGCATAAGTCGCTTAGTTTATCGCTTCTGTGTACAGAAACACTCTGTTAGTGCAACTAAGCAACTGAACAGAAAGAAAGGCCACAAGTGCTGAAAACCTTCTTTCTCTGTTAGAGAATGATAGTTTGTGCAAAGTTAAGACTAAAGCTTGCCCATATTAAAGATGTTTCTAACATCTTTAAATAAAATGATTCAGCAATGCAGAACACAGATTTCAGTGAATTACTACTTTCATGATCTTGCACATATGTTTGAGCTTCTAAGCATAAAACGCTCAGTTTAGCGCTTTCTGTGACCAGTAACACTCTGTTAGTGTAACTAAGCAAATGAACAGAAAGAAAGCATGCAAGTGCTGAAAACCTGCTTTCTCTGTTAGAGAATGATAGTTTGTGCAAAGTTAAGACAAAAGCTTGCCCACATTAAAGATCTTTCTAACATCTTAAATTAAGTGTTTTAGCATTGAAGAAAAACAGATTTCAGTGAGTTACTACTTTTATGATCATGAACTTATGTTTGAGCTTCTAAGCATAAAACGCTCAGCATAGCGTTTCTGTGAACAGTAACACTCTGTTAGTACAACTAAGCAAATGAACAGAAAGAAAGGCCACAAGGGCTGAAAACCCTCTTTCTCTGTTAGAGAATGATAGTTTGTGCAAAGATAAGACTAAAGCTTGCCAACGTTAAAGATGTTTCTAACATCTTAAATGAAGTGTTTTAGCATTGTAGAAAAACAGATTTCAGTGAATTACTACTTTCATGATCTTGCACATATGTTTGAGCTTCTAAGAATAAAACGCTCAATTTAGCGCTTTCTGTGAACAGTAACACTCTGTAAGTGCAACTAAGCAAATGAACAGAAAGAAAGCAAGCAAGTGCTGAAAACCTTCTTTCTCTGTTAGAGAATGATAGTTTGTGCAAAGTTAAGACTAAAGCTTGCCCACATTAAAGCTGTTTCTAACATCTTTAAATGAAATGTTTGAGCAATGCAAAAAACAGATTTCAGTGAGTTACAAGTTTTATGATTATGAACCTAAGTTTGAACTTCTAAGCATAAGTCGCTTAGTTTATCGCTTCTGTGTACAGAAACACTCTGTTAGTGCAACTAAGCAAATGAACAGAAAGAAAGGCCACAAGTGCTGAAAACATTCTTTCTCTGTTAGAGAATGATAGTTTGTGCAAAGTTAAGACTAAAGCTTGCCCATATTAAAGATGTTTCTAACATCTTTAAATAAAATGATTCAGCAATGCAGAACACAGATTTCAGTGAATTACTACTTTCATGATCTTGCACATATGTTTGAGCTTCTAAGCATAAAACGCTCAGTTTAGCGCTTTCTGTGACCAGTAACACTCTGTTAGTGTAACTAAGCAAATGAACAGAAAGAAAGCATGCAAGTGCTGAAAACCTTCTTTCTCTGTAAGAGAATGATAGTTTGTGCAAAGTTAAGACTAAAGCTTGCCCACATTAAAGATGTTTCTAACATCTTTAAATAAAATGATTCAGCAATGCAGAACACAGATTTCAGTGAGATGCTAGTTTTATGATCATGAACATATGTTTGAGATTCTAAGCATAAAACGCACAGTTTAGCGCTTTCTGTGAAAAGTAACACTCTGTTAGTCCAACTAAGCAAATGAACAGAAAGCATGCAAGTGCTGAAAATCTTCTTTCTCTGTTAGAGAATGATAGTTTGTGCAAAGTTAAGACTAAAGCTTGCCCATATTAAAGATGTTTCTAACATCTTCAAATGCAATGTTTAGCATGCAGAAAACAGATATCAGTGAGTTACTAGTTTTATGATCATGAACATATGTTTGAGCTTCTAAGCATAAAACGCTCAGTTTAGCGCTTCTGTGAGCAGTAACACTCTGTTAGTGCAACTAAGCAAATGAACAGAAAGAAAGCAACAAGTGCTGAAAACCTTCTTTCTCTGTTAGAGAATGATAGTTTGAACAAAGTTAAAACTAAAGCTTGCCCACATTAAAGATGTTTCTAACATTTCAAATGAATGTTTTAGCATTGCAGAAAACAGATATCAGTGAGTTACTAGTTTTATGATCATGAACATTATGTTTGAGCTTCTAAGCATAAAACGCTCAGCTTAGCGTTCTGTGAAGAGTAACACTCTGTTAGTGCAACTAAGCAAATGAACAGAAAGAAAGGCAACAAGTGCTGAAAACCCTTCTTTCTCTGTTAGAGAATGATAGTTTGTGACAAAGTATAAACTAAAGCTTGCCAACGTTAAAGATGTTTCTAACATCTTAAATGAAGTGTTTTAGCATTGTAGAAAAACAGATTTCAGTGAATTACTACTTTCATGATCTTGCACATATGTTTGAGCATCGAAGCATAAAACGCTCAGTTTAGCGCTTTCTGTGAACAGTAACCCTCTGTTAGTGCAACTAAGCAAATGAACAGAAAGAAAGCATGCAAGTGCTGAAAACCTTCTTTCTCTGTAAGAGAATGATAGTTTGTGCAAAGTTAAGACTAAAGCTTGCCCACGTTAAAGATGTTTATAACATCTTACATGAAGTGTTTTAGCATTGTAGAAAAACAGATTTCAGTGAGTTACTACTTTCATGATCTTGCACATATGTTTGAGCTTATAAGCATAAAACGCTCAGTATAGCGCTTTCTTTGAACAGTAAAACTCTGTTAGTGCAACTAAGCAAATGAACAGAAAGAAAGCATGCAAGTGCTGAAAACCTTTCTCTTTTAGAGAATGACAGTTTGTGCAAAGGTAAAACTAAAGCTTGCCCACGTTAAAGATGTTTATAACATCTTACATGAAGTGTTTTAGCATTGTAGAAAAACAGATTTCAGTGAGTTACTACTTTCATGATCTTGCACATATGTTTGAGCTTCTAAGCATTAAACGCTCAGTTTAGCGCTTTCTGTAAACAGTAACACTCTGTTAGTGCAACTAAGCAAATGAACAGAAAGAAAGCATGTAAGTGCTGAAAATCTTCTTTCTCTGTTAGAGAATGATAGTTTGTGCAAAGTTAAGACTAAAGCTTGCCCACGTTAAAGATGTTTCTAACATCTTTAATGAAGTGTTTTAGCATTGTAGAAAAACAGATTTCAGTGAGTTACTACTTTCATGATCTTGCACATATGTTTGAGCTTCTAAGCATAAAACGCTCAGTTTAGCGCTTTCTGTGAACAGTAACACTCTGTAAGTGCAACTAAGCAAATGAACAGAAAGAAAGCAAGCAAGTGCTGAAAACCTTCTTTCTCTGTTAGAGAATGATAGTTTGTGCAAAGTTAAGACTAAAGCTTGCCCACATTAAAGCTGTTTCTAACATCTTTAAATGAAATGTTTGAGCAATGCAAAAAACAGATTTCAGTGAGTTACAAATTTTATGATTATGAACCTAAGTTTGAACTCTTAAGCATAAGTCGCTTAGTTTATCGCTTCTGTGTACAGAAACACTCTGTTAGTGCAACTAAGCAAATGAACAGAAAGAAAGGGCACAAGTGCTGAAAACCTTCTTTCTCTGTTAGAGAATGATAGTTTGTGCAAAGTTAAGACTAAAGCTTGCCCACATTAAAGCTGTTTCTAACATCTTTAAATGAAATGTTTGAGCAATGCAAAAAACAGATTTCAGTGAGTTACAAGTTTTATGATTATGAACCTAAGTTTGAACTTCTAAGCATAAGTCGCTTAGTTTATCGCTTCTGTGTACAGAAACACTCTGTTAGTGCAACTAAGCAACTGAACAGAAAGAAAGCAAGCAAGTGCTGAAAACCTTCTTTCTCTGTTAGAGAATGATAGTTTGTGCAAAGTTAAGACTAAAGCTTGCCCACATTAAAGCTGTTTCTAACATCTTTAAATGAAATGTTTGAGCAATGCAAAAAACAGATTTCAGTGAGTTACAAGTTTTATGATTATGAACCTAAGTTTGAACTTCTAAGCATAAGTCGCTTAGTTTATCGCTTCTGTGTACAGAAACACTCTGTTAGTGCAACTAAGCAAATGAACAGAAAGAAAGGCCACAAGTGCTGAAAACATTCTTTCTCTGTTAGAGAATGATAGTTTGTGCAAAGTTAAGACTAAAGCTTGCCCACATTAAAGATGTTTCTAACATCTTTAAATAAAATGATTCAGCAATGCAGAACACAGATTTCAGTGAGATGCTAGTTTTATGATCATGAACATATGTTTGAGATTCTAAGCATAAAACGCACAGTTTAGCGCTTTCTGTGAAAAGTAACACTCTGTTAGTCCAACTAAGCAAATGAACAGAAAGCATGCAAGTGCTGAAAATCTTCTTTCTCTGTTAGAGAATGATAGTTTGTGCAAAGTTAAGACTAAAGCTTGCCAACATTAAAGATGTTTCTAACATCTTAAATGAAGTGTTTTAGCATTGTAGAAAAACAGATTTCAGTGAATTACTACTTTCATGATATTGCACATATGTTTGAGCTTCTAAGCATAAAACGCTCAGTTTAGTGCTTTCTGTGAACAGTAACACTCTGTTAGTGCAACTAAGCAAATGAACAGAAAGAAAGCATGCAAGTGCTGAAAACCTGCTTTCTCTGTTAGAGAATGATAGTTTGTGCAACGTTAAGACAAAAGCTTGCCCACATTAAAGATCTTTCTAATATCTTAAATTAAGTGTTTTAGCATTGAAGAAAAACAGATTTCAGTGAGTTACTACTTTTATGATCATGCACATATGTTTGAGCTTCTAAGCATAAAACGCTCAGTTTAGCGCTTTCTGTAAACAGTAACACTCTGTTAGTGCAACTAAGCAAATTAACAGAAAGAAAGCATGTAAGTGCTGAAAATCTTCTTTCTCTGTTAGAGAATGACAGTTTGTGCAAAGTTAAGACTAAAGCTTGCCCACGTTAAAGATGTTTCTAACATCTTTAATGAAGTGTTTTAGCATTGTAGAAAAACAGATTTCAGTGAGTTACTACTTTCATGATCTTGCACATATGTTTGAGCTTCTAAGCATAAAACGCTCAGTTTAGCGCTTTCTGTGAACAGTAACACTCTGTAAGTGCAACTAAGCAAATGAACAGAAAGAAAGCAAGCAAGTGCTGAAAACCTTCTTTCTCTGTTAGAGAATGATAGTTTGTGCAAAGTTAAGACTAAAGCTTGCCCACATTAAAGCTGTTTCTAACATCTTTAAATGAAATGTTTGAGCAATGCAAAAAACAGATTTCAGTGAGTTACAAATTTTATGATTATGAACCTAAGTTTGAACTCTTAAGCATAAGTCGCTTAGTTTATCGCTTCTGTGTACAGAAACACTCTGTTAGTGCAACTAAGCAAATGAACAGAAAGAAAGCAAGCAAGTGCTGAAAACCTTCTTTCTTTGTTAGAGAATGATAGTTTGTGCAAAGTTAAGACTAAAGCTTGCCCACATTAAAGCTGTTTCTAACATCTTTAAATGAAATGTTTGAGCAATGCAAAAAACAGATTTCAGTGAGTTACAAGTTTTATGATTATGAACCTAAGTTTGAACTTCTAAGCATAAGTCGCTTAGTTTATCGCTTCTGTGTACAGAAACACTCTGTTAGTGCAACTAAGCAACTGAACAGAAAGAAAGGCCACAAGTGCTGAAAACCTTCTTTCTCTGTTAGAGAATGATAGTTTGTGCAAAGTTAAGACTAAAGCTTGCCCATATTAAAGATGTTTCTAACATCTTTAAATAAAATGATTCAGCAATGCAGAACACAGATTTCAGTGAATTACTACTTTCATGATCTTGCACATATGTTTGAGCTTCTAAGCATAAAACGCTCAGTTTAGCGCTTTCTGTGACCAGTAACACTCTGTTAGTGTAACTAAGCAAATGAACAGAAAGAAAGCATGCAAGTGCTGAAAACCTGCTTTCTCTGTTAGAGAATGATAGTTTGTGCAAAGTTAAGACAAAAGCTTGCCCACATTAAAGATCTTTCTAACATCTTAAATTAAGTGTTTTAGCATTGAAGAAAAACAGATTTCAGTGAGTTACTACTTTTATGATCATGAACTTATGTTTGAGCTTCTAAGCATAAAACGCTCAGCATAGCGTTTCTGTGAACAGTAACACTCTGTTAGTACAACTAAGCAAATGAACAGAAAGAAAGGCCACAAGGGCTGAAAACCCTCTTTCTCTGTTAGAGAATGATAGTTTGTGCAAAGATAAGACTAAAGCTTGCCAACGTTAAAGATGTTTCTAACATCTTAAATGAAGTGTTTTAGCATTGTAGAAAAACAGATTTCAGTGAATTACTACTTTCATGATCTTGCACATATGTTTGAGCTTCTAAGAATAAAACGCTCAATTTAGCGCTTTCTGTGAACAGTAACACTCTGTAAGTGCAACTAAGCAAATGAACAGAAAGAAAGCAAGCAAGTGCTGAAAACCTTCTTTCTCTGTTAGAGAATGATAGTTTGTGCAAAGTTAAGACTAAAGCTTGCCCACATTAAAGCTGTTTCTAACATCTTTAAATGAAATGTTTGAGCAATGCAAAAAACAGATTTCAGTGAGTTACAAGTTTTATGATTATGAACCTAAGTTTGAACTTCTAAGCATAAGTCGCTTAGTTTATCGCTTCTGTGTACAGAAACACTCTGTTAGTGCAACTAAGCAAATGAACAGAAAGAAAGGCCACAAGTGCTGAAAACATTCTTTCTCTGTTAGAGAATGATAGTTTGTGCAAAGTTAAGACTAAAGCTTGCCCATATTAAAGATGTTTCTAACATCTTTAAATAAAATGATTCAGCAATGCAGAACACAGATTTCAGTGAATTACTACTTTCATGATCTTGCACATATGTTTGAGCTTCTAAGCATAAAACGCTCAGTTTAGCGCTTTCTGTGACCAGTAACACTCTGTTAGTGTAACTAAGCAAATGAACAGAAAGAAAGCATGCAAGTGCTGAAAACCTTCTTTCTCTGTAAGAGAATGATAGTTTGTGCAAAGTTAAGACTAAAGCTTGCCCACATTAAAGATGTTTCTAACATCTTTAAATAAAATGATTCAGCAATGCAGAACACAGATTTCAGTGAGATGCTAGTTTTATGATCATGAACATATGTTTGAGATTCTAAGCATAAAACGCACAGTTTAGCGCTTTCTGTGAAAAGTAACACTCTGTTAGTCCAACTAAGCAAATGAACAGAAAGCATGCAAGTGCTGAAAATCTTCTTTCTCTGTTAGAGAATGATAGTTTGTGCAAAGTTAAGACTAAAGCTTGCCCATATTAAAGCTGTTTCTAACATCTTTAAATAAAATGATTCAGCAATGCAGAACACAGATTTCAGTGAATTACTACTTTCATGATCTTGCACATATGTTTGAGCTTCTAAGCATAAAACGCTCAGTTTAGCGCTTTCTGTGACCAGTAACACTCTGTTAGTGTAACTAAGCAAATGAACAGAAAGAAAGCATGCAAGTGCTGAAAACCTGCTTTCTCTGTTAGAGAATGATAGTTTGTGCAACGTTAAGACAAAAGCTTGCCCAGATTAAAGATCTTTCTAACATCTTAAATTAAGTGTGTTAGCATTGAAGAAAAACAGATTTCAGTGAGTTACTACTTTTATTATCATGAACTTATGTTTGAGCTTCTAAGCTTAAAACGCTCAGCATAGCGTTTCTGTGAACAGTAACACTCTGTTAGTGCAACTAAGCAAATGAACAGAAAGAAAGGCCACAAGGGCTGAAAACCCTCTTTCTCTGTTAGAGAATGATAGTTTGTGCAAAGATAAGACTAAAGCTTGCCAACGTTAAAGATGTTTCTAACATCTTAAATGAAGTGTTTTAGCATTGTAGAAAAACAGATTTCAGTGAATTACTACTTTCATGATCTTGCACATATGTTTGAGCATCGAAGCATAAAACGCTCAGTTTAGCGCTTTCTGTGAACAGTAACCCTCTGTTAGTGCAACTAAGCAAATGAACAGAAAGAAAGCATGCAAGTGCTGAAAACCTTCTTTCTCTGTAAGAGAATGATAGTTTGTGCAAAGTTAAGACTAAAGCTTGCCCACGTTAAAGATGTTTATAACATCTTACATGAAGTGTTTTAGCATTGTAGAAAAACAGATTTCAGTGAGTTACTACTTTCATGATCTTGCACATATGTTTGAGCTTATAAGCATAAAACGCTCAGTATAGCGCTTTCTTTGAACAGTAAAACTCTGTTAGTGCAACTAAGCAAATGAACAGAAAGAAAGCATGCAAGTGCTGAAAACCTTTCTCTTTTAGAGAATGACAGTTTGTGCAAAGGTAAAACTAAAGCTTGCCCACGTTAAAGATGTTTATAACATCTTACATGAAGTGTTTTAGCATTGTAGAAAAACAGATTTCAGTGAGTTACTACTTTCATGATCTTGCACATATGTTTGAGCTTCTAAGCATAAAACGCTCAGTTTAGCGCTTTCTGTAAACAGTAACACTCTGTTAGTGCAACTAAGCAAATGAACAGAAAGAAAGCATGTAAGTGCTGAAAATCTTCTTTCTCTGTTAGAGAATGATAGTTTGTGCAAAGTTAAGACTAAAGCTTGCCCACGTTAAAGATGTTTCTAACATCTTTAATGAAGTGTTTTAGCATTGTAGAAAAACAGATTTCAGTGAGTTACTACTTTCATGATCTTGCACATATGTTTGAGCTTCTAAGCATAAAACGCTCAGTTTAGCGCTTTCTGTGAACAGTAACACTCTGTAAGTGCAACTAAGCAAATGAACAGAAAGAAAGCAAGCAAGTGCTGAAAACCTTCTTTCTCTGTTAGAGAATGATAGTTTGTGCAAAGTTAAGACTAAAGCTTGCCCACATTAAAGCTGTTTCTAACATCTTTAAATGAAATGTTTGAGCAATGCAAAAAACAGATTTCAGTGAGTTACAAATTTTATGATTATGAACCTAAGTTTGAACTCTTAAGCATAAGTCGCTTAGTTTATCGCTTCTGTGTACAGAAACACTCTGTTAGTGCAACTAAGCAAATGAACAGAAAGAAAGGGCACAAGTGCTGAAAACCTTCTTTCTCTGTTAGAGAATGATAGTTTGTGCAAAGTTAAGACTAAAGCTTGCCCACATTAAAGCTGTTTCTAACATCTTTAAATGAAATGTTTGAGCAATGCAAAAAACAGATTTCAGTGAGTTACAAGTTTTATGATTATGAACCTAAGTTTGAACTTCTAAGCATAAGTCGCTTAGTTTATCGCTTCTGTGTACAGAAACACTCTGTTAGTGCAACTAAGCAACTGAACAGAAAGAAAGGCCACAAGTGCTGAAAACCTTCTTTCTCTGTTAGAGAATGATAGTTTGTGCAAAGTTAAGACTAAAGCTTGCCCATATTAAAGATGTTTCTAACATCTTTAAATAAAATGATTCAGCAATGCAGAACACAGATTTCAGTGAATTACTACTTTCATGATCTTGCACATATGTTTGAGCTTCTAAGCATAAAACGCTCAGTTTAGCGCTTTCTGTGACCAGTAACACTCTGTTAGTGTAACTAAGCAAATGAACAGAAAGAAAGCATGCAAGTGCTGAAAACCTGCTTTCTCTGTTAGAGAATGATAGTTTGTGCAACGTTAAGACAAAAGCTTGCCCACATTAAAGATCTTTCTAACATCTTAAATTAAGTGTTTTAGCATTGAAGAAAAACAGATTTCAGTGAGTTACTACTTTTATGATCATGAACTTATGTTTGAGCTTCTAAGCATAAAACGCTCAGCATAGCGTTTCTGTGAACAGTAACACTCTGTTAGTACAACTAAGCAAATGAACAGAAAGAAAGGCCACAAGGGCTGAAAACCCTCTTTCTCTGTTAGAGAATGATAGTTTGTGCAAAGATAAGACTAAAGCTTGCCAACGTTAAAGATGTTTCTAACATCTTAAATGAAGTGTTTTAGCATTGTAGAAAAACAGATTTCAGTGAATTACTACTTTCATGATCTTGCACATATGTTTGAGCTTCTAAGAATAAAACGCTCAGTTTAGCGCTTTCTGTGAACAGTAACACTCTGTAAGTGCAACTAAGCAAATGAACAGAAAGAAAGCAAGCAAGTGCTGAAAACCTTCTTTCTCTGTTAGAGAATGATAGTTTGTGCAAAGTTAAGACTAAAGCTTGCCCATATTAAAGCTGTTTCTAACAACTTTAAATGAAATGTTTGAGCAATGCAAAAAACAGATTTCAGTGAGTTACAAGTTTTATGATTATGAACCTAAGTTTGAACTTCTAAGCATAAGTCGCTTAGTTTATCGCTTCTGTGTACAGAAACACTCTGTTAGTGCAACTAAGCAAATGAACAGAAAGAAAGGCCACAAGTGCTGAAAACATTCTTTCTCTGTTAGAGAATGATAGTTTGTGCAAAGTTAAGACTAAAGCTTGCCCATATTAAAGATGTTTCTAACATCTTTAAATAAAATGATTCAGCAATGCAGAACACAGATTTCAGTGAATTACTACTTTCATGATCTTGCACATATGTTTGAGCTTCTAAGCATAAAACGCTCAGTTTAGCGATTTCTGTGACCAGTAACACTCTGTTAGTGTAACTAAGCAAATGAACAGAAAGAAAGCATGCAAGTGCTGAAAACCTTCTTTCTCTGTAAGAGAATGATAGTTTGTGCAAAGTTAAGACTAAAGCTTGCCCACATTAAAGATGTTTCTAACATCTTTAAATAAAATGATTCAGCAATGCAGAACACAGATTTCAGTGAGATGCTAGTTTTATGATCATGAACATATGTTTGAGATTCTATGCATAAAACGCACAGTTTAGCGCTTTCTGTGAACAGTAACACTCTGTTAGTGCAACTAAGCAAATGAACAGAAAGAAAGCATGCAAGTGCTGAAAACCTGCTTTCTCTGTTAGAGAATGATAGTTTGTGCAACGTTAAGACAAAAGCTTGCCCACATTAAAGATCTTTCTAATATCTTAAATTAAGTGTTTTAGCATTGAAGAAAAACAGATTTCAGTGAGTTACTACTTTTAGGATCATGAACTTATGTTTGAGCTTCTAAGCTTAAAACGCTCAGCATAGCGTTTCTGTGAACAGTAACACTCTGTTAGTGCAATTAAGCAAATGAACAGAAAGAAAGGCCACAAGGGCTGAAAACCCTCTTTCTCTGTTAGAGAATGATAGTTTGTGCAAAGATAAGACTAAAGCTTGCCAACGTTAAAGATGTTTCTAACATCTTAAATGAAGTGTTTTAGCATTGTAGAAAAACAGATTTCAGTGAGTTACTACTTTCATGATCTTGCACATATGTGTGAGCTTCTAAGCATAAAACGCTCAGTTTAGCGCTTTCTGTAAACAGTAACACTCTGTTAGTGCAACTAAGCAAATGAACAGAAAGAAAGCATGCAAGTGCTGAAAAACTTCTTTCTCTGTTAGAGAATGATAGTTTGTGCAAAGTTAAGACTAAAGCTTGCCCACGTTAAAGATGTTTCTAACATCTTTAATGAAGTGTTTTAGCATTGTAGAAAAACAGATTTCAGTGAGTTACTACTTTCATGATCTTGCACATATGTTTGAGCTTCTAAGAATAAAACGCTCAGTTTAGCGCTTTCTGTGAACAGTAACACTCTGTAAGTGCAACTAAGCAAATGAACAGAAAGAAAGCAAGCAAGTGCTGAAAACCTTCTTTCTCTGTTAGAGAATGATAGTTTGTGCAAAGTTAAGACTAAAGCTTGCCCACATTAAAGCTGTTTCTAACATCTTTAAATGAAATGTTTGAGCAATGCAAAAAACAGATTTCAGTGAGTTACAAGTTTTATGATTATGAACCTAAGTTTGAACTTCTAAGCATAAGTCGCTTAGTTTATCGCTTCTGTGTACAGAAACACTCTGTTAGTGCAACTAAGCAAATGAACAGAAAGAAAGGCCACAAGTGCTGAAAACATTCTTTCTCTGTTAGAGAATGATAGTTTGTGCAAAGTTAAGACTAAAGCTTGCCCACATTAAAGATGTTTCTAACATCTTTAAATAAAATGATTCAGCAATGCAGAACACAGATTTCAGTTAGATGCTAGTTTTATGATCATGAACATATGTTTGAGATTCTAAGCATAAAACGCACAGTTTAGCGCTTTCTGTGAAAAGTAACACTCTGTTAGTCCAACTAAGCAAATGAACAGAAAGCATGCAAGTGCTGAAAATCTTCTTTCTCTGTTAGAGAATGATAGTTTGTGCAAAGTTAAGACTAAAGCTTGCCAACATTAAAGATGTTTCTAACATCTTAAATGAAGTGTTTTAGCATTGTAGAAAAACAGATTTCAGTGAATTACTACTTTCATGATATTGCACATATGTTTGAGCTTCTAAGCATAAAACGCTCAGTTTAGTGCTTTCTGTGAACAGTAACACTCTGTTAGTGCAACTAAGCAAATGAACAGAAAGAAAGCATGCAAGTGCTAAAAAACCTGCTTTCTCTGTTAGAGAATGATAGTTTGTGCAACGTTAAGACAAAAGCTTGCCCACATTAAAGATCTTTCTAATATCTTAAATTAAGTGTTTTAGCATTGAAGAAAAACAGATTTCAGTGAGTTACTACTTTTATGATCATGAACTTATGTTTGAGCTTCTAAGCTTAAAACGCTCAGCATAGCGTTACTGTGAACAGTAACACTCTGTTAGTGCAATTAAGCAAATGAACAGAAAGAAAGGCCACAAGGGCTGAAAACCCTCTTTCTCTGTTAGAGAATGATAGTTTGTGCAAAGATAAGACTAAAGCTTGCCAACGTTAAAGATGTTTCTAACATCTTAAATGAAGTGTTTTAGCATTGTAGAAAAACAGATTTCAGTGAGTTACTACTTTCATGATCTTGCACATATGTGTGAGCTTCTAAGCATAAAACGCTCAGTTTAGCGCTTTCTGTAAACAGTAACACTCTGTTAGTGCAACTAAGCAAATGAACAGAAAGAAAGCATGCAAGTGCTGAAAAACTTCTTTCTCTGTTAGAGAATGATAGTTTGTGCAAAGTTAAGACTAATGCTTGCCCACGTTAAAGATGTTTCTAACATCTTTAATGAAGTGTTTTAGCATTGTAGAAAAACAGATTTCAGTGAGTTACTACTTTCATGATCTTGCACATATGTTTGAGCTTCTAAGAATAAAACGCTCAGTTTAGCGCTTTCTGTGAACAGTAACACTCTGTAAGTGCAACTAAGCAAATGAACAGAAAGAAAGCAAGCAAGTGCTGAAAACCTTCTTTCTCTGTTAGAGAATGATAGTTTGTGCAAAGTTAAGACTAAAGCTTGCCCACATTAAAGCTGTTTCTAACATCTTTAAATGAAATGTTTGAGCAATGCAAAAAACAGATTTCAGTGAGTTACAAGTTTTATGATTATGAACCTAAGTTTGAACTTCTAAGCATAAGTCGCTTAGTTTATCGCTTCTGTGTACAGAAACACTCTGTTAGTGCAACTAAGCAAATGAACAGAAAGCATGCAAGTGCTGAAAATCTTCTTTCTCTGTTAGAGAATGATAGTTTGTGCAAAGTTAAGACTAAAGCTTGCCCACATTAAAGATCTTTCTAATATCTTAAATTAAGTGTTTTAGCATTGAAGAAAAACAGATTTCAGTGAGTTACTACTTTTATGATCATGAACTTATGTTTGAGCTTCTAAGCTTAAAACGCTCAGCATAGCTTTTCTGTGAACAGTAACACTCTGTTAGTGCAATTAAGCAAATGAACAGAAAGAAAGGCCACAAGGGCTGAAAACCCTCTTTCTCTGTTAGAGAATGATAGTTTGTGCAAAGATAAGACTAAAGCTTGCCAACGTTAAAGATGTTTCTAACATCTTAAATGAAGTGTTTTAGCATTGTAGAAAAACAGATTTCAGTGAATTACTACTTTCATGATATTGCACATATGTTTGAGCTTCTAAGCATAAAACGCTCAGTTTAGTGCTTTCTGTGAACAGTAACACTCTGTTAGTGCAACTAAGCAAATGAACAGAAAGAAAGCATGCAAGTGCTGAAAACCTGCTTTCTCTGTTAGAGAATGATAGTTTGTGCAACGTTAAGACAAAAGCTTGCCCACATTAAAGATCTTTCTAATATCTTAAATTAAGTGTTTTAGCATTGAAGAAAAACAGATTTCAGTGAGTTACTACTTTTATGATCATGAACTTATGTTTGAGCTTCTAAGCTTAAAACGCTCAGCATAGCGTTTCTGTGAACAGTAACACTCTGTTAGTGCAATTAAGCAAATGAACAGAAAGAAAGGCCACAAGGGCTGAAAACCCTCTTTCTCTGTTAGAGAATGATAGTTTGTGCAAAGATAAGACTAAAGCTTGCCAACGTTAAAGATGTTTCTAACATCTTAAATGAAGTGTTTTAGCATTGTAGAAAAACAGATTTCAGTGAGTTACTACTTTCATGATCTTGCACATATGTGTGAGCTTCTAAGCATAAAACGCTCAGTTTAGCGCTTTCTGTAAACAGTAACACTCTGTTAGTGCAACTAAGCAAATGAACAGAAAGAAAGCATGCAAGTGCTGAAAAACTTCTTTCTCTGTTAGAGAATGATAGTTTGTGCAAAGTTAAGACTAAAGCTTGCCCACGTTAAAGATGTTTCTAACATCTTTAATGAAGTGTTTTAGCATTGTAGAAAAACAGATTTCAGTGAGTTACTACTTTCATGATCTTGCACATATGTTTGAGCTTCTAAGAATAAAACGCTCAGTTTAGCGCTTTCTGTGAACAGTAACACTCTGTAAGTGCAACTAAGCAAATGAACAGAAAGAAAGCAAGCAAGTGCTGAAAACCTTCTTTCTCTGTTAGAGAATGATAGTTTGTGCAAAGTTAAGACTAAAGCTTGCCCACATTAAAGCTGTTTCTAACATCTTTAAATGAAATGTTTGAGCAATGCAAAAAACAGATTTCAGTGAGTTACAAGTTTTATGATTATGAACCTAAGTTTGAACTTCTAAGCATAAGTCGCTTAGTTTATCGCTTCTGTGTACAGAAACACTCTGTTAGTGCAACTAAGCAAATGAACAGAAAGAAAGGCCACAAGTGCTGAAAACATTCTTTCTCTGTTAGAGAATGATAGTTTGTGCAAAGTTAAGACTAAAGCTTGCCCACATTAAAGATGTTTCTAACATCATTAAATAAAATGATTCAGCAATGCAGAACACAGATTTCAGTGAGATGCTAGTTTTATGATCATGAACATATGTTTGAGATTCTAAGCATAAAACGCACAGTTTAGCGCTTTCTGTGAAAAGTAACACTCTGTTAGTCCAACTAAGCAAATGAACAGAAAGCATGCAAGTGCTGAAAATCTTCTTTCTCTGTTAGAGAATGATAGTTTGTGCAAAGTTAAGACTAAAGCTTGCCAACATTAAAGATGTTTCTAACATCTTAAATGAAGTGTTTTAGCATTGTAGAAAAACAGATTTCAGTGAATTACTACTTTCATGATATTGCACATATGTTTGAGCTTCTAAGCATAAAACGCTCAGTTTAGTGCTTTCTGTGAACAGTAACACTCTGTTGGTGCAACTAAGCAAATGAACAGAAAGAAAGCATGCAAGTGCTGAAAACCTGCTTTCTCTGTTAGAGAATGATAGTTTGTGCAACGTTAAGACAAAAGCTTGCCCACATTAAAGATCTTTCTAATATCTTAAATTAAGTGTTTTAGCATTGAAGAAAAACAGATTTCATTGAGTTACTACTTTTATGATCATGAACTTATGTTTGAGCTTCTAAGCTTAAAACGCTCAGCATAGCGTTTCTGTGAACAGTAACACTCTGTTAGTGCAATTAAGCAAATGAACAGAAAGAAAGGCCACAAGGGCTGAAAACCCTCTTTCTCTGTTAGAGAATGATAGTTTGTGCAAAGATAAGACTAAAGCTTGCCAACGTTAAAGATGTTTCTAACATCTTAAATGAAGTGTTTTAGCATTGTAGAAAAACAGATTTCAGTGAGTTACTACTTTCATGATCTTGCACATATGTGTGAGCTTCTAAGCATAAAACGCTCAGTTTAGCGCTTTCTGTAAACAGTAACACTCTGTTAGTGCAACTAAGCAAATGAACAGAAAGCATGCAAGTGCTGAAAAACTTCTTTCTCTGTTAGAGAATGATAGTTTGTGCAAAGTTAAGACTAAAGCTTGCCCACATTAAAGCTGTTTCTAACATCTTTAAATGAAATGTTTGAGCAATGCAAAAAACAGATTTCAGTGAGTTACAAGTTTTATGATTATGAACCTAAGTTTGAACTTCTAAGCATAAGTCGCTTAGTTTATCGCTCCTGTGTACAGAAACACTCTGTTAGTGCAACTAAGCAAATGAACAGAAAGAAAGGCCACAAGTGCTGAAAACATTCTTTCTCTGTTAGAGAATGATAGTTTGTGCAAAGTTAAGACTAAAGCTTGCCCACATTAAAGATGTTTCTAACATCTTTAAATAAAATGATTCAGCAATGCAGAACACAGATTTCAGTGAGATGCTAGTTTTATGATCATGAACATATGTTTGAAATTCTAAGCATAAAACGCACAGTTTAGCGCTTTCTGTGAAAAGTAACACTCTGTTAGTCCAACTAAGCAAATGAACAGAAAGCATGCAAGTGCTGAAAATCTTCTTTCTCTGTTAGAGAATGATAGTTTGTGCAAAGTTAAGACTTAAGCTTGCCAACATTAAAGATGTTTCTAACATCTTAAATGAAGTGTTTTAGCATTGTAGAAAAACAGATTTCAGTGAATTACTACTTTCATGATATTGCACATATGTTTGAGCTTCTAAGCATAAAACGCTCAGTTTAGTGCTTTCTGTGAACAGTAACACTCTGTTAGTGCAACTAAGCAAATGAACAGAAAGAAAGGCCACAAGGGCTGAAAACCCTCTTTCTCTGTTAGAGAATGATAGTTTGTGCAAAGATAAGACTAAAGCTTGCCAACGTTAAAGATGTTTCTAACATCTTAAATGAAGTGTTTTAGCATTGTAGAAAAACAGATTTCAGTGAGTTACTACTTTCATGATCTATCACATATGTTTGAGCTTCTAAGCATGAAACGCTCAGTATAGCGCTTTCTTTGAACAGTAAAACTCTGATAGTGCAATTAAGCAAATGAACAGAAAGAAAGGCCACAAGGGCTGAAAACCCTCTTTCTCTGTTAGAGAATGATAGTTTGTGCAAAGATAAGACTAAAGCTTGCCAACGTTAAAGATGTTTCTAACATCTTAAATGAAGTGTTTTAGCATTGTAGAAAAACAGATTTCAGTGAGTTACTACTTTCATGATCTTGCACATATGTGTGAGCTTCTAAGCATAAAACGCTCAGTTTAGCGCTTTCTGTAAACAGTAACACTCTGTTAGTGCAACTAAGCAAATGAACAGAAAGAAAGCATGCAAGTGCTGAAAAACTTCTTTCTCTGTTAGAGAATGATAGTTTGTGCAAAGTTAAGACTAAAGCTTGCCCACGTTAAAGATGTTTCTAACATCTTTAATGAAGTGTTTTAGCATTGTAGAAAAACAGATTTCAGTGAGTTACTACTTTCATGATCTTGCACATATGTTTGAGCTTCTAAGCATAAAACGCTTAGTTTAGCGCTTTCTGTGAACAGTAACACTCTGTAAGTGCAACTAAGCAAATGAACAGATAGAAAGCAAGCAAGTGCTGAAAACCTTCTTTCTCTGTTAGAGAATGATAGTTTGTGCAAAGTTAAGACTAAAGCTTGCCCACATTAAAGCTGTTTCTAACATCTTTAAATGAAATGTTTGAGCAATGCAAAAAACAGATTTCAGTGAGTTACAAGTTTTATGATTATGAACCTAAGTTTGAACTTCTAAGCATAAGTCGCTTAGTTTATCGCTCCTGTGTACAGAAACACTCTGTTAGTGCAACTAAGCAAATGAACAGAAAGAAAGGCCACAAGTGCTGAAAACATTCTTTCTCTGTTAGAGAATGATAGTTTGTGCAAAGTTAAGACTAAAGCTTGCCCACATTAAAGATGTTTCTAACATCTTTAAATAAAATGATTCAGCAATGCAGAACACAGATTTCAGTGAGATGCTAGTTTTATGATCATGAACATATGTTTGAGATTCTAAGCATAAAACGCACAGTTTAGCGCTTTCTGTGAAAAGTAACACTCTGTTAGTCCAACTAAGCAAATGAACAGAAAGCATGCAAGTGCTGAAAATCTTCTTTCTCTGTTAGAGAATGATAGTTTGTGCAACGTTAAGACTTAAGCTTGCCAACATTAAAGATGTTTCTAACATCTTAAATGAAGTGTTTTAGCATTGTAGAAAAACAGATTTCAGTGAATTACTACTTTCATGATATTGCACATATGTTTGAGCTTCTAAGCATAAAACGCTCAGTTTAGTGCTTTCTGTGAACAGTAACACTCTGTTAGTGCAACTAAGCAAATGAACAGAAAGAAAGGCCACAAGGGCTGAAAACCCTCTTTCTCTGTTAGAGAATGATAGTTTGTGCAAAGATAAGACTAAAGCTTGCCAACGTTAAAGATGTTTCTAACATCTTAAATGAAGTGTTTTAGCATTGTAGAAAAACAGATTTCAGTGAGTTACTACTTTCATGATCTATCACATATGTTTGAGCTTCTAAGCATGAAACGCTCAGTATAGCGCTTTCTTTGAACAGTAAAACTCTGATAGTGCAACTAAGCAAATGAACAGAAAGAAAGCATGCAAGTGCTAAAAACCTTTCTCTGTTAGAGAATGACAGTTTGTGCAAAGTTAAAACTAAAGCTTGCCCACGTTAAAGATGTTTATAACATCTTACATGAAGTGTTTTAGCATTGTAGAAAAACAGATTTCAGTGAGTTACTACTTTCATGATCTTGCACATATGTTTGAGCTTCTAAGCATAAAACGCTCAGTTTAGCGCTTTCTGAGACCAGTAACACTCTGTTAGTGTAACTAAGCAAATGAACAGAAAGAAAGCATGCAAGTGCTGAAAACCTGCTTTCTCTGTTAGAGAATGATAGTTTGTGCAAAGTTAAGACAAAAGCTTGCCCACATTAAAGATCTTTCTAACATCTTAAATTAAGTGTTTTAGCATTGAAGAAAAACAGATTTCAGTGAGTTACTACTTTTATGATCATGAACTTATGTTTGAGCTTCTAAGCATAAAACGCTCAGCATAGCGTTTCTGTGAACAGTAACACTCTGTTAGTACAACTAAGCAAATGAACAGAAAGAAAGGCCACAAGGGCTGAAAACCCTCTTTCTCTGTTAGAGAATGATAGTTTGTGCAAAGATAAGACTAAAGCTTGCCAACGTTAAAGATGTTTCTAACATCTTAAATGAAGTGTTTTAGCATTGTAGAAAAACAGATTTCAGTGAATTACTACTTTCATGATCTTGCACATATGTTTGAGCTTCTAAGAATAAAACGCTCAATTTAGCGCTTTCTGTGAACAGTAACACTCTGTAAGTGCAACTAAGCAAATGAACAGAAAGAAAGCAAGCAAGTGCTGAAAACCTTCTTTCTCTGTTAGAGAATGATAGTTTGTGCAAAGTTAAGACTAAAGCTTGCCCACATTAAAGCTGTTTCTAACATCCTTAAATGAAATGTTTGAGCAATGCAAAAAACAGATTTCAGTGAGTTACAAGTTTTATGATTATGAACCTAAGTTTGAACTTCTAAGCATAAGTCGCTTAGTTTATCGCTTCTGTGTACAGAAACACTCTGTTAGTGCAACTAAGCAAATGAACAGAAAGAAAGGCCACAAGTGCTGAAAACATTCTTTCTCTGTTAGAGAATGATAGTTTGTGCAAAGTTAAGACTAAAGCTTGCCCATATTAAAGATGTTTCTAACATCTTTAAATAAAATGATTCAGCAATGCAGAACACAGATTTCAGTGAATTACTACTTTCATGATCTTGCACATATGTTTGAGCTTCTAAGCATAAAACGCTCAGTTTAGCGCTTTCTGTGACCAGTAACACTCTGTTAGTGTAACTAAGCAAATGAACAGAAAGAAAGCATGCAAGTGCTGAAAACCTTCTTTCTCTGTAAGAGAATGATAGTTTGTGCAAAGTTAAGACTAAAGCTTGCCCACATTAAAGATGTTTCTAACATCTTTAAATAAAATGATTCAGCAATGCAGAACACAGATTTCAGTGAGATGCTAGTTTTATGATCATGAACATATGTTTGAGATTCTAAGCATAAAACGCACAGTTTAGCGCTTTTTGTGAAAAGTAACACTCTGTTAGTCCAACTAAGCAAATGAACAGAAAGCATGCAAGTGCTGAAAATCTTCTTTCTCTGTTAGAGAATGATAGTTTGTGCAAAGTTAAGACTAAAGCTTGCCCATATTAAAGCTGTTTCTAACATCTTTAAATAAAATGATTCAGCAATGCAGAACACAGATTTCAGTGAATTACTACTTTCATGATCTTGCACATATGTTTGAGCTTCTAAGCATAAAACGCTCAGTTTAGCGCTTTCTGTGACCAGTAACACTCTGTTAGTGTAACTAAGCAAATGAACAGAAAGAAAGCATGCAAGTGCTGAAAACCTGCTTTCTCTGTTAGAGAATGATAGTTTGTGCAACGTTAAGACAAAAGCTTGCCCAGATTAAAGATCTTTCTAACATCTTAAATTAAGTGTTTTAGCATTGAAGAAAAACAGATTTCAGTGAGTTACTACTTTTATGATCATGAACTTATGTTTGAGCTTCTAAGCTTAAAACGCTCAGCATAGCGTTTCTGTGAACAGTAACACTCTGTTAGTGCAACTAAGCAAATGAACAGAAAGAAAGCATGCAAGTGCTAAAAACCTTTCTCTGTTAGAGAATGACAGTTTGTGCAAAGTTAAAACTAAAGCTTGCCCACGTTAAAGATGTTTATAACATCTTACATGAAGTGTTTTAGCATTGTAGAAAAACAGATTTCAGTGAGTTACTACTTTCATGATCTTGCACATATGTTTGAGCTTCTAAGCATAAAACGCTCAGTTTAGCGCTTTCTGAGACCAGTAACACTCTGTTAGTGTAACTAAGCAAATGAACAGAAAGAAAGCATGCAAGTGCTGAAAACCTGCTTTCTCTGTTAGAGAATGATAGTTTGTGCAAAGTTAAGACAAAAGCTTGCCCACATTAAAGATCTTTCTAACATCTTAAATTAAGTGTTTTAGCATTGAAGAAAAACAGATTTCAGTGAGTTACTACTTTTATGATCATGAACTTATGTTTGAGCTTCTAAGCATAAAACGCTCAGCATAGCGTTTCTGTGAACAGTAACACTCTGTTAGTACAACTAAGCAAATGAACAGAAAGAAAGGCCACAAGGGCTGAAAACCCTCTTTCTCTGTTAGAGAATGATAGTTTGTGCAAAGATAAGACTAAAGCTTGCCAACGTTAAAGATGTTTCTAACATCTTAAATGAAGTGTTTTAGCATTGTAGAAAAACAGATTTCAGTGAATTACTACTTTCATGATCTTGCACATATGTTTGAGCTTCTAAGAATAAAACGCTCAATTTAGCGCTTTCTGTGAACAGTAACACTCTGTAAGTGCAACTAAGCAAATGAACAGAAAGAAAGCAAGCAAGTGCTGAAAACCTTCTTTCTCTGTTAGAGAATGATAGTTTGTGCAAAGTTAAGACTAAAGCTTGCCCACATTAAAGCTGTTTCTAACATCCTTAAATGAAATGTTTGAGCAATGCAAAAAACAGATTTCAGTGAGTTACAAGTTTTATGATTATGAACCTAAGTTTGAACTTCTAAGCATAAGTCGCTTAGTTTATCGCTTCTGTGTACAGAAACACTCTGTTAGTGCAACTAAGCAAATGAACAGAAAGAAAGGCCACAAGTGCTGAAAACATTCTTTCTCTGTTAGAGAATGATAGTTTGTGCAAAGTTAAGACTAAAGCTTGCCCATATTAAAGATGTTTCTAACATCTTTAAATAAAATGATTCAGCAATGCAGAACACAGATTTCAGTGAATTACTACTTTCATGATCTTGCACATATGTTTGAGCTTCTAAGCATAAAACGCTCAGTTTAGCGCTTTCTGTGACCAGTAACACTCTGTTAGTGTAACTAAGCAAATGAACAGAAAGAAAGCATGCAAGTGCTGAAAACCTTCTTTCTCTGTAAGAGAATGATAGTTTGTGCAAAGTTAAGACTAAAGCTTGCCCACATTAAAGATGTTTCTAACATCTTTAAATAAAATGATTCAGCAATGCAGAACACAGATTTCAGTGAGATGCTAGTTTTATGATCATGAACATATGTTTGAGATTCTAAGCATAAAACGCACAGTTTAGCGCTTTTTGTGAAAAGTAACACTCTGTTAGTCCAACTAAGCAAATGAACAGAAAGCATGCAAGTGCTGAAAATCTTCTTTCTCTGTTAGAGAATGATAGTTTGTGCAAAGTTAAGACTAAAGCTTGCCCATATTAAAGCTGTTTCTAACATCTTTAAATAAAATGATTCAGCAATGCAGAACACAGATTTCAGTGAATTACTACTTTCATGATCTTGCACATATGTTTGAGCTTCTAAGCATAAAACGCTCAGTTTAGCGCTTTCTGTGACCAGTAACACTCTGTTAGTGTAACTAAGCAAATGAACAGAAAGAAAGCATGCAAGTGCTGAAAACCTGCTTTCTCTGTTAGAGAATGATAGTTTGTGCAACGTTAAGACAAAAGCTTGCCCAGATTAAAGATCTTTCTAACATCTTAAATTAAGTGTTTTAGCATTGAAGAAAAACAGATTTCAGTGAGTTACTACTTTTATGATCATGAACTTATGTTTGAGCTTCTAAGCTTAAAACGCTCAGCATAGCGTTTCTGTGAACAGTAACACTCTGTTAGTGCAACTAAGCAAATGAACAGAAAGAAAGCATGCAAGTGCTAAAAACCTTTCTCTGTTAGAGAATGACAGTTTGTGCAAAGTTAAAACTAAAGCTTGCCCACGTTAAAGATGTTTATAACATCTTACATGAAGTGTTTTAGCATTGTAGAAAAACAGATTTCAGTGAGTTACTACTTTCATGATCTTGCACATATGTTTGAGCTTCTAAGCATAAAACGCTCAGTTTAGCGCTTTCTGAGACCAGTAACACTCTGTTAGTGTAACTAAGCAAATGAACAGAAAGAAAGCATGCAAGTGCTGAAAACCTGCTTTCTCTGTTAGAGAATGATAGTTTGTGCAAAGTTAAGACAAAAGCTTGCCCACATTAAAGATCTTTCTAACATCTTAAATTAAGTGTTTTAGCATTGAAGAAAAACAGATTTCAGTGAGTTACTACTTTTATGATCATGAACTTATGTTTGAGCTTCTAAGCATAAAACGCTCAGCATAGCGTTTCTGTGAACAGTAACACTCTGTTAGTACAACTAAGCAAATGAACAGAAAGAAAGGCCACAAGGGCTGAAAACCCTCTTTCTCTGTTAGAGAATGATAGTTTGTGCAAAGATAAGACTAAAGCTTGCCAACGTTAAAGATGTTTCTAACATCTTAAATGAAGTGTTTTAGCATTGTAGAAAAACAGATTTCAGTGAATTACTACTTTCATGATCTTGCACATATGTTTGAGCTTCTAAGAATAAAACGCTCAATTTAGCGCTTTCTGTGAACAGTAACACTCTGTAAGTGCAACTAAGCAAATGAACAGAAAGAAAGCAAGCAAGTGCTGAAAACCTTCTTTCTCTGTTAGAGAATGATAGTTTGTGCAAAGTTAAGACTAAAGCTTGCCCACATTAAAGCTGTTTCTAACATCTTTAAATGAAATGTTTGAGCAATGCAAAAAACAGATTTCAGTGAGTTACAAGTTTTATGATTATGAACCTAAGTTTGAACTTCTAAGCATAAGTCGCTTAGTTTATCGCTTCTGTGTACAGAAACACTCTGTTAGTGCAACTAAGCAAATGAACAGAAAGAAAGGCCACAAGTGCTGAAAACATTCTTTCTCTGTTAGAGAATGATAGTTTGTGCAAAGTTAAGACTAAAGCTTGCCCATATTAAAGATGTTTCTAACATCTTTAAATAAAATGATTCAGCAATGCAGAACACAGATTTCAGTGAATTACTACTTTCATGATCTTGCACATATGTTTGAGCTTCTAAGCATAAAACGCTCAGTTTAGCGCTTTCTGTGACCAGTAACACTCTGTTAGTGTAACTAAGCAAATGAACAGAAAGAAAGCATGCAAGTGCTGAAAACCTTCTTTCTCTGTAAGAGAATGATAGTTTGTGCAAAGTTAAGACTAAAGCTTGCCCACATTAAAGATGTTTCTAACATCTTTAAATAAAATGATTCAGCAATGCAGAACACAGATTTCAGTGAGATGCTAGTTTTATGATCATGAACATATGTTTGAGATTCTAAGCATAAAACGCACAGTTTAGCGCTTTCTGTGAAAAGTAACACTCTGTTAGTCCAACTAAGCAAATGAACAGAAAGCATGCAAGTGCTGAAAATCTTCTTTCTCTGTTAGAGAATGATAGTTTGTGCAAAGTTAAGACTAAAGCTTGCCCATATTAAAGCTGTTTCTAACATCTTTAAATAAAATGATTCAGCAATGCAGAACACAGATTTCAGTGAATTACTACTTTCATGATCTTGCACATATGTTTGAGCTTCTAAGCATAAAACGCTCAGTTTAGCGCTTTCTGTGACCAGTAACACTCTGTTAGTGTAACTAAGCAAATGAACAGAAAGAAAGCATGCAAGTGCTGAAAACCTGCTTTCTCTGTTAGAGAATGATAGTTTGTGCAACGTTAAGACAAAAGCTTGCCCAGATTAAAGATCTTTCTAACATCTTAAATTAAGTGTTTTAGCATTGAAGAAAAACAGATTTCAGTGAGTTACTACTTTTATGATCATGAACTTATGTTTGAGCTTCTAAGCTTAAAACGCTCAGCATAGCGTTTCTGTGAACAGTAACACTCTGTTAGTGCAACTAAGCAAATGAACAGAAAGAAAGGCCACAAGGGCTGAAAACCCTCTTTCTCTGTTAGAGAATGATAGTTTGTGCAAAGATAAGACTAAAGCTTGCCAACGTTAAAGATGTTTCTAACATCTTAAATGAAGTGTTTTAGCATTGTAGAAAAACAGATTTCAGTGAATTACTACTTTCATGATCTTGCACATATGTTTGAGCATCGAAGCATAAAACGCTCAGTTTAGCGCTTTCTGTGAACAGTAACCCTCTGTTAGTGCAACTAAGCAAATGAACAGAAAGAAAGCATGCAAGTGCTGAAAACCTTCTTTCTCTGTAAGAGAATGATAGTTTGTGCAAAGTTAAGACTAAAGCTTGCCCACGTTAAAGATGTTTATAACATCTTACATGAAGTGTTTTAGCATTGTAGAAAAACAGATTTCAGTGAGTTACTACTTTCATGATCTTGCACATATGTTTGAGCTTATAAGCATAAAACGCTCAGTATAGCGCTTTCTTTGAACAGTAAAACTCTGTTAGTGCAACTAAGCAAATGAACAGAAAGAAAGCATGCAAGTGCTGAAAACCTTTCTCTTTTAGAGAATGACAGTTTGTGCAAAGGGAAAACTAAAGCTTGCCCACGTTAAAGATGTTTATAACATCTTACATGAAGTGTTTTAGCATTGTAGAAAAACAGATTTCAGTGAGTTACTACTTTCATGATCTTGCACATATGTTTGAGCTTCTAAGCATAAAACGCTCAGTTTAGCGCTTTCTGTAAACAGTAACACTCTGTTAGTGCAACTAAGCAAATGAACAGAAAGAAAGCATGTAAGTGCTGAAAATCTTCTTTCTCTGTTAGAGAATGATAGTTTGTGCAAAGTTAAGACTAAAGCTTGCCCACGTTAAAGATGTTTCTAACATCTTTAATGAAGTGTTTTAGCATTGTAGAAAAACAGATTTCAGTGAGTTACTACTTTCATGATCTTGCACATATGTTTGAGCTTCTAAGCATAAAACGCTCAGTTTAGCGCTTTCTGTGAACAGTAACACTCTGTAAGTGCAACTAAGCAAATGAACAGAAAGAAAGCAAGCAAGTGCTGAAAACCTTCTTTCTCTGTTAGAGAATGATAGTTTGTGCAAAGTTAAGACTAAAGCTTGCCCACATTAAAGCTGTTTCTAACATCTTTAAATGAAATGTTTGAGCAATGCAAAAAACAGATTTCAGTGAGTTACAAATTTTATGATTATGAACCTAAGTTTGAACTCTTAAGCATAAGTCGCTTAGTTTATCGCTTCTGTGTACAGAAACACTCTGTTAGTGCAACTAAGCAAATGAACAGAAAGAAAGGCCACAAGTGCTGAAAACCTTCTTTCTCTGTTAGAGAATGATAGTTTGTGCAAAGTTAAGACTAAAGCTTGCCCACATTAAAGCTGTTTCTAACATCTTTAAATGAAATGTTTGAGCAATGCAAAAAACAGATTTCAGTGAGTTACAAGTTTTATGATTATGAACCTAAGTTTGAACTTCTAAGCATAAGTCGCTTAGTTTATCGCTTCTGTGTACAGAAACACTCTGTTAGTGCAACTAAGCAACTGAACAGAAAGAAAGGCCACAAGTGCTGAAAACCTTCTTTCTCTGTTAGAGAATGATAGTTTGTGCAAAGTTAAGACTAAAGCTTGCCCATATTAAAGATGTTTCTAACATCTTTAAATAAAATGATTCAGCAATGCAGAACACAGATTTCAGTGAATTACTACTTTCATGATCTTGCACATATGTTTGAGCTTCTAAGCATAAAACGCTCAGTTTAGCGCTTTCTGTGACCAGTAACACTCTATTAGTGTAACTAAGCAAATGAACAGAAAGAAAGCATGCAAGTGCTGAAAACCTGCTTTCTCTGTTAGAGAATGATAGTTTGTGCAACGTTAAGACAAAAGCTTGCCCACATTAAAGATCTTTCTAACATCTTAAATTAAGTGTTTTAGCATTGAAGAAAAACAGATTTCAGTGAGTTACTACTTTTATGATCATGAACTTATGTTTGAGCTTCTAAGCATAAAACGCTCAGCATAGCGTTTCTGTGAACAGTAACACTCTGTTAGTACAACTAAGCAAATGAACAGAAAGAAAGGCCACAAGGGCTGAAAACCCTCTTTCTCTGTTAGAGAATGATAGTTTGTGCAAAGATAAGACTAAAGCTTGCCAACGTTAAAGATGTTTCTAACATCTTAAATGAAGTGTTTTAGCATTGTAGAAAAACAGATTTCAGTGAATTACTACTTTCATGATCTTGCACATATGTTTGAGCTTCTAAGAATAAAACGCTCAGTTTAGCGCTTTCTGTGAACAGTAACACTCTGTAAGTGCAACTAAGCAAATGAACAGAAAGAAAGCAAGCAAGTGCTGAAAACCTTCTTTCTCTGTTAGAGAATGATAGTTTGTGCAAAGTTAAGACTAAAGCTTGCCCACATTAAAGCTGTTTCTAACATCTTTAAATGAAATGTTTGAGCAATGCAAAAAACAGATTTCAGTGAGTTACAAGTTTTATGATTATGAACCTAAGTTTGAACTTCTAAGCATAAGTCGCTTAGTTTATCGCTTCTGTGTACAGAAACACTCTGTTAGTGCAACTAAGCAAATGAACAGAAAGAAAGGCCACAAGTGCTGAAAACATTCTTTCTCTGTTAGAGAATGATAGTTTGTGCAAAGTTAAGACTAAAGCTTGCCCATATTAAAGATGTTTCTAACATCTTTAAATAAAATGATTCAGCAATGCAGAACACAGATTTCAGTGAATTACTACTTTCATGATCTTGCACATATGTTTGAGCTTCTAAGCATAAAACGCTCAGTTTAGCGCTTTCTGTGACCAGTAACACTCTGTTAGTGTAACTAAGCAAATGAACAGAAAGAAAGCATGCAAGTGCTGAAAACCTTCTTTCTCTGTAAGAGAATGATAGTTTGTGCAAAGTTAAGACTAAAGCTTGCCCACATTAAAGATGTTTCTAACATCTTTAAATAAAATGATTCAGCAATGCAGAACACAGATTTCAGTGAGATGCTAGTTTTATGATCATGAACATATGTTTGAGATTCTATGCATAAAACGCACAGTTTAGCGCTTTCTGTGAACAGTAACACTCTGTTAGTGCAACTAAGCAAATGAACAGAAAGAAAGCATGCAAGTGCTGAAAACCTGCTTTCTCTGTTAGAGAATGATAGTTTGTGCAACGTTAAGACAAAAGCTTGCCCACATTAAAGATCTTTCTAATATCTTAAATTAAGTGTTTTAGCATTGAAGAAAAACAGATTTCAGTGAGTTACTACTTTTAGGATCATGAACTTATGTTTGAGCTTCTAAGCTTAAAACGCTCAGCATAGCGTTTCTGTGAACAGTAACACTCTGTTAGTGCAATTAAGCAAATGAACAGAAAGAAAGGCCACAAGGGCTGAAAACCCTCTTTCTCTGTTAGAGAATGATAGTTTGTGCAAAGATAAGACTAAAGCTTGCCAACGTTAAAGATGTTTCTAACATCTTAAATGAAGTGTTTTAGCATTGTAGAAAAACAGATTTCAGTGAGTTACTACTTTCATGATCTTGCACATATGTGTGAGCTTCTAAGAATAAAACGCTCAATTTAGCGCTTTCTGTGAACAGTAACACTCTGTAAGTGCAACTAAGCAAATGAACAGAAAGAAAGCAAGCAAGTGCTGAAAACCTTCTTTCTCTGTTAGAGAATGATAGTTTGTGCAAAGTTAAGACTAAAGCTTGCCCACATTAAAGCTGTTTCTAACATCTTTAAATGAAATGTTTGAGCAATGCAAAAAACAGATTTCAGTGAGTTACAAGTTTTATGATTATGAACCTAAGTTTGAACTTCTAAGCATAAGTCGCTTAGTTTATCGCTTCTGTGTACAGAAACACTCTGTTAGTGCAACTAAGCAAATGAACAGAAAGAAAGGCCACAAGTGCTGAAAACATTCTTTCTCTGTTAGAGAATGATAGTTTGTGCAAAGTTAAGACTAAAGCTTGCCCATATTAAAGATGTTTCTAACATCTTTAAATAAAATGATTCAGCAATGCAGAACACAGATTTCAGTGAATTACTACTTTCATGATCTTGCACATATGTTTGAGCTTCTAAGCATAAAACGCTCAGTTTAGCGCTTTCTGTGACCAGTAACACTCTGTTAGTGTAACTAAGCAAATGAACAGAAAGAAAGCATGCAAGTGCTGAAAACCTTCTTTCTCTGTAAGAGAATGATAGTTTGTGCAAAGTTAAGACTAAAGCTTGCCCACATTAAAGATGTTTCTAACATCTTTAAATAAAATGATTCAGCAATGCAGAACACAGATTTCAGTGAGATGCTAGTTTTATGATCATGAACATATGTTTGAGATTCTAAGCATAAAACGCACAGTTTAGCGCTTTCTGTGAAAAGTAACACTCTGTTAGTCCAACTAAGCAAATGAACAGAAAGCATGCAAGTGCTGAAAATCTTCTTTCTCTGTTAGAGAATGATAGTTTGTGCAAAGTTAAGACTAAAGCTTGCCCATATTAAAGCTGTTTCTAACATCTTTAAATAAAATGATTCAGCAATGCAGAACACAGATTTCAGTGAATTACTACTTTCATGATCTTGCACATATGTTTGAGCTTCTAAGCATAAAACGCTCAGTTTAGCGCTTTCTGTGACCAGTAACACTCTGTTAGTGTAACTAAGCAAATGAACAGAAAGAAAGCATGCAAGTGCTGAAAACCTGCTTTCTCTGTTAGAGAATGATAGTTTGTGCAACGTTAAGACAAAAGCTTGCCCAGATTAAAGATCTTTCTAACATCTTAAATTAAGTGTTTTAGCATTGAAGAAAAACAGATTTCAGTGAGTTACTACTTTTATGATCATGAACTTATGTTTGAGCTTCTAAGCTTAAAACGCTCAGCATAGCGTTTCTGTGAACAGTAACACTCTGTTAGTGCAACTAAGCAAATGAACAGAAAGAAAGGCCACAAGGGCTGAAAACCCTCTTTCTCTGTTAGAGAATGATAGTTTGTGCAAAGATAAGACTAAAGCTTGCCAACGTTAAAGATGTTTCTAACATCTTAAATGAAGTGTTTTAGCATTGTAGAAAAACAGATTTCAGTGAATTACTACTTTCATGATCTTGCACATATGTTTGAGCATCGAAGCATAAAACGCTCAGTTTAGCGCTTTCTGTGAACAGTAACCCTCTGTTAGTGCAACTAAGCAAATGAACAGAAAGAAAGCATGCAAGTGCTGAAAACCTTCTTTCTCTGTAAGAGAATGATAGTTTGTGCAAAGTTAAGACTAAAGCTTGCCCACGTTAAAGATGTTTATAACATCTTACATGAAGTGTTTTAGCATTGTAGAAAAACAGATTTCAGTGAGTTACTACTTTCATGATCTTGCACATATGTTTGAGCTTATAAGCATAAAACGCTCAGTATAGCGCTTTCTTTGAACAGTAAAACTCTGTTAGTGCAACTAAGCAAATGAACAGAAAGAAAGCATGCAAGTGCTGAAAACCTTTCTCTTTTAGAGAATGACAGTTTGTGCAAAGGGAAAACTAAAGCTTGCCCACGTTAAAGATGTTTATAACATCTTACATGAAGTGTTTTAGCATTGTAGAAAAACAGATTTCAGTGAGTTACTACTTTCATGATCTTGCACATATGTTTGAGCTTCTAAGCATAAAACGCTCAGTTTAGCGCTTTCTGTAAACAGTAACACTCTGTTAGTGCAACTAAGCAAATGAACAGAAAGAAAGCATGTAAGTGCTGAAAATCTTCTTTCTCTGTTAGAGAATGATAGTTTGTGCAAAGTTAAGACTAAAGCTTGCCCACGTTAAAGATGTTTCTAACATCTTTAATGAAGTGTTTTAGCATTGTAGAAAAACAGATTTCAGTGAGTTACTACTTTCATGATCTTGCACATATGTTTGAGCTTCTAAGCATAAAACGCTCAGTTTAGCGCTTTCTGTGAACAGTAACACTCTGTAAGTGCAACTAAGCAAATGAACAGAAAGAAAGCAAGCAAGTGCTGAAAACCTTCTTTCTCTGTTAGAGAATGATAGTTTGTGCAAAGTTAAGACTAAAGCTTGCCCACATTAAAGCTGTTTCTAACATCTTTAAATGAAATGTTTGAGCAATGCAAAAAACAGATTTCAGTGAGTTACAAATTTTATGATTATGAACCTAAGTTTGAACTCTTAAGCATAAGTCGCTTAGTTTATCGCTTCTGTGTACAGAAACACTCTGTTAGTGCAACTAAGCAAATGAACAGAAAGAAAGGCCACAAGTGCTGAAAACCTTCTTTCTCTGTTAGAGAATGATAGTTTGTGCAAAGTTAAGACTAAAGCTTGCCCACATTAAAGCTGTTTCTAACATCTTTAAATGAAATGTTTGAGCAATGCAAAAAACAGATTTCAGTGAGTTACAAGTTTTATGATTATGAACCTAAGTTTGAACTTCTAAGCATAAGTCGCTTAGTTTATCGCTTCTGTGTACAGAAACACTCTGTTAGTGCAACTAAGCAACTGAACAGAAAGAAAGGCCACAAGTGCTGAAAACCTTCTTTCTCTGTTAGAGAATGATAGTTTGTGCAAAGTTAAGACTAAAGCTTGCCCATATTAAAGATGTTTCTAACATCTTTAAATAAAATGATTCAGCAATGCAGAACACAGATTTCAGTGAATTACTACTTTCATGATCTTGCACATATGTTTGAGCTTCTAAGCATAAAACGCTCAGTTTAGCGCTTTCTGTGACCAGTAACACTCTATTAGTGTAACTAAGCAAATGAACAGAAAGAAAGCATGCAAGTGCTGAAAACCTGCTTTCTCTGTTAGAGAATGATAGTTTGTGCAACGTTAAGACAAAAGCTTGCCCACATTAAAGATCTTTCTAACATCTTAAATTAAGTGTTTTAGCATTGAAGAAAAACAGATTTCAGTGAGTTACTACTTTTATGATCATGAACTTATGTTTGAGCTTCTAAGCATAAAACGCTCAGCATAGCGTTTCTGTGAACAGTAACACTCTGTTAGTACAACTAAGCAAATGAACAGAAAGAAAGGCCACAAGGGCTGAAAACCCTCTTTCTCTGTTAGAGAATGATAGTTTGTGCAAAGATAAGACTAAAGCTTGCCAACGTTAAAGATGTTTCTAACATCTTAAATGAAGTGTTTTAGCATTGTAGAAAAACAGATTTCAGTGAATTACTACTTTCATGATCTTGCACATATGTTTGAGCTTCTAAGAATAAAACGCTCAGTTTAGCGCTTTCTGTGAACAGTAACACTCTGTAAGTGCAACTAAGCAAATGAACAGAAAGAAAGCAAGCAAGTGCTGAAAACCTTCTTTCTCTGTTAGAGAATGATAGTTTGTGCAAAGTTAAGACTAAAGCTTGCCCACATTAAAGCTGTTTCTAACATCTTTAAATGAAATGTTTGAGCAATGCAAAAAACAGATTTCAGTGAGTTACAAGTTTTATGATTATGAACCTAAGTTTGAACTTCTAAGCATAAGTCGCTTAGTTTATCGCTTCTGTGTACAGAAACACTCTGTTAGTGCAACTAAGCAAATGAACAGAAAGAAAGGCCACAAGTGCTGAAAACATTCTTTCTCTGTTAGAGAATGATAGTTTGTGCAAAGTTAAGACTAAAGCTTGCCCATATTAAAGATGTTTCTAACATCTTTAAATAAAATGATTCAGCAATGCAGAACACAGATTTCAGTGAATTACTACTTTCATGATCTTGCACATATGTTTGAGCTTCTAAGCATAAAACGCTCAGTTTAGCGCTTTCTGTGACCAGTAACACTCTGTTAGTGTAACTAAGCAAATGAACAGAAAGAAAGCATGCAAGTGCTGAAAACCTTCTTTCTCTGTAAGAGAATGATAGTTTGTGCAAAGTTAAGACTAAAGCTTGCCCACATTAAAGATGTTTCTAACATCTTTAAATAAAATGATTCAGCAATGCAGAACACAGATTTCAGTGAGATGCTAGTTTTATGATCATGAACATATGTTTGAGATTCTATGCATAAAACGCACAGTTTAGCGCTTTCTGTGAACAGTAACACTCTGTTAGTGCAACTAAGCAAATGAACAGAAAGAAAGCATGCAAGTGCTGAAAACCTGCTTTCTCTGTTAGAGAATGATAGTTTGTGCAACGTTAAGACAAAAGCTTGCCCACATTAAAGATCTTTCTAATATCTTAAATTAAGTGTTTTAGCATTGAAGAAAAACAGATTTCAGTGAGTTACTACTTTTAGGATCATGAACTTATGTTTGAGCTTCTAAGCTTAAAACGCTCAGCATAGCGTTTCTGTGAACAGTAACACTCTGTTAGTGCAATTAAGCAAATGAACAGAAAGAAAGGCCACAAGGGCTGAAAACCCTCTTTCTCTGTTAGAGAATGATAGTTTGTGCAAAGATAAGACTAAAGCTTGCCAACGTTAAAGATGTTTCTAACATCTTAAATGAAGTGTTTTAGCATTGTAGAAAAACAGATTTCAGTGAGTTACTACTTTCATGATCTTGCACATATGTGTGAGCTTCTAAGCATAAAACGCTCAGTTTAGCGCTTTCTGTAAACAGTAACACTCTGTTAGTGCAACTAAGCAAATGAACAGAAAGAAAGCATGCAAGTGCTGAAAAACTTCTTTCTCTGTTAGAGAATGATAGTTTGTGCAAAGTTAAGACTAAAGCTTGCCCACGTTAAAGATGTTTCTAACATCTTTAATGAAGTGTTTTAGCATTGTAGAAAAACAGATTTCAGTGAGTTACTACTTTCATGATCTTGCACATATGTTTGAGCTTCTAAGAATAAAACGCTCAGTTTAGCGCTTTCTGTGAACAGTAACACTCTGTAAGTGCAACTAAGCAAATGAACAGAAAGAAAGCAAGCAAGTGCTGAAAACCTTCTTTCTCTGTTAGAGAATGATAGTTTGTGCAAAGTTAAGACTAAAGCTTGCCCACATTAAAGCTGTTTCTAACATCTTTAAATGAAATGTTTGAGCAATGCAAAAAACAGATTTCAGTGAGTTACAAGTTTTATGATTATGAACCTAAGTTTGAACTTCTAAGCATAAGTCGCTTAGTTTATCGCTTCTGTGTACAGAAACACTCTGTTAGTGCAACTAAGCAAATGAACAGAAAGAAAGGCCACAAGTGCTGAAAACATTCTTTCTCTGTTAGAGAATGATAGTTTGTGCAAAGTTAAGACTAAAGCTTGCCCACATTAAAGATGTTTCTAACATCTTTAAATAAAATGATTCAGCAATGCAGAACACAGATTTCAGTGAGATGCTAGTTTTATGATCATGAACATATGTTTGAGATTCTAAGCATAAAACGCACAGTTTAGCGCTTTCTGTGAAAAGTAACACTCTGTTAGTCCAACTAAGCAAATGAACAGAAAGCATGCAAGTGCTGAAAATCTTCTTTCTCTGTTAGAGAATGATAGTTTGTGCAAAGTTAAGACTAAAGCTTGCCAACATTAAAGATGTTTCTAACATCTTAAATGAAGTGTTTTAGCATTGTAGAAAAACAGATTTCAGTGAATTACTACTTTCATGATATTGCACATATGTTTGAGCTTCTAAGCATAAAACGCTCAGTTTAGTGCTTTCTGTGAACAGTAACACTCTGTTAGTGCAACTAAGCAAATGAACAGAAAGAAAGCATGCAAGTGCTAAAAAACCTGCTTTCTCTGTTAGAGAATGATAGTTTGTGCAACGTTAAGACAAAAGCTTGCCCACATTAAAGATCTTTCTAATATCTTAAATTAAGTGTTTTAGCATTGAAGAAAAACAGATTTCAGTGAGTTACTACTTTTATGATCATGAACTTATGTTTGAGCTTCTAAGCTTAAAACGCTCAGCATAGCGTTACTGTGAACAGTAACACTCTGTTAGTGCAATTAAGCAAATGAACAGAAAGAAAGGCCACAAGGGCTGAAAACCCTCTTTCTCTGTTAGAGAATGATAGTTTGTGCAAAGATAAGACTAAAGCTTGCCAACGTTAAAGATGTTTCTAACATCTTAAATGAAGTGTTTTAGCATTGTAGAAAAACAGATTTCAGTGAGTTACTACTTTCATGATCTTGCACATATGTGTGAGCTTCTAAGCATAAAACGCTCAGTTTAGCGCTTTCTGTAAACAGTAACACTCTGTTAGTGCAACTAAGCAAATGAACAGAAAGAAAGCATGCAAGTGCTGAAAAACTTCTTTCTCTGTTAGAGAATGATAGTTTGTGCAAAGTTAAGACTAAAGCTTGCCCACGTTAAAGATGTTTCTAACATCTTTAATGAAGTGTTTTAGCATTGTAGAAAAACAGATTTCAGTGAGTTACTACTTTCATGATCTTGCACATATGTTTGAGCTTCTAAGAATAAAACGCTCAGTTTAGCGCTTTCTGTGAACAGTAACACTCTGTAAGTGCAACTAAGCAAATGAACAGAAAGAAAGCAAGCAAGTGCTGAAAACCTTCTTTCTCTGTTAGAGAATGATAGTTTTTGCAAAGTTAAGACTAAAGCTTGCCCACATTAAAGCTGTTTCTAACATCTTTAAATGAAATGTTTGAGCAATGCAAAAAACAGATTTCAGTGAGTAAGAAGTTTTATGATTATGAACCTAAGTTTGAACTTCTAAGCATAAGTCGCTTAGTTTATCGCTTCTGTGTACAGAAACACTCTGTTAGTGCAACTAAGCAAATGAACAGAAAGCATGCAAGTGCTGAAAATCTTCTTTCTCTGTTAGAGAATGATAGTTTGTGCAAAGTTAAGACTAAAGCTTGCCCACATTAAAGATCTTTCTAATATCTTAAATTAAGTGTTTTAGCATTGAAGAAAAACAGATTTCAGTGAGTTACTACTTTTATGATCATGAACTTATGTTTGAGCTTCTAAGCTTAAAACGCTCAGCATAGCTTTTCTGTGAACAGTAACACTCTGTTAGTGCAATTAAGCAAATGAACAGAAAGAAAGGCCACAAGGGCTGAAAACCCTCTTTCTCTGTTAGAGAATGATAGTTTGTGCAAAGATAAGACTAAAGCTTGCCAACGTTAAAGATGTTTCTAACATCTTAAATGAAGTGTTTTAGCATTGTAGAAAAACAGATTTCAGTGAATTACTACTTTCATGATATTGCACATATGTTTGAGCTTCTAAGCATAAAACGCTCAGTTTAGTGCTTTCTGTGAACAGTAACACTCTGTTAGTGCAACTAAGCAAATGAACAGAAAGAAAGCATGCAAGTGCTGAAAACCTGCTTTCTCTGTTAGAGAATGATAGTTTGTGCAACGTTAAGACAAAAGCTTGCCCACATTAAAGATCTTTCTAATATCTTAAATTAAGTGTTTTAGCATTGAAGAAAAACAGATTTCAGTGAGTTACTACTTTTATGATCATGAACTTATGTTTGAGCTTCTAAGCTTAAAACGCTCAGCATAGCGTTTCTGTGAACAGTAACACTCTGTTAGTGCAATTAAGCAAATGAACAGAAAGAAAGGCCACAAGGGCTGAAAACCCTCTTTCTCTGTTAGAGAATTATAGTTTGTGCAAAGATAAGACTAAAGCTTGCCAACGTTAAAGATGTTTCTAACATCTTAAATGAAGTGTTTTAGCATTGTAGAAAAACAGATTTCAGTGAGTTACTGCTTTCATGATCTTGCACATATGTGTGAGCTTCTAAGCATAAAACGCTCAGTTTAGCGCTTTCTGTAAACAGTAACACTCTGTTAGTGTAACTAAGCAAATGAACAGAAAGAAAGCATGCAAGTGCTGAAAAACTTCTTTCTCTGTTAGAGAATGATAGTTTGTGCAAAGTTAAGACTAAAGCTTGCCCACGTTAAAGATGTTTCTAACATCTTTAATGAAGTGTTTTAGCATTGTAGAAAAACAGATTTCAGTGAGTTACTACTTTCATGATCTTGCACATATGTTTGAGCTTCTAAGAATAAAACGCTCAGTTTAGCGCTTTCTGTGAACAGTAACACTCTGTAAGTGCAACTAAGCAAATGAACAGAAAGAAAGCAAGCAAGTGCTGAAAACCTTCTTTCTCTGTTAGAGAATGATAGTTTGTGCAAAGTTAAGACTAAAGCTTGCCCACATTAAAGCTGTTTCTAACATCTTTAAATGAAATGTTTGAGCAATGCAAAAAACAGATTTCAGTGAGTTACAAGTTTTATGATTATGAACCTAAGTTTGAACTTCTAAGCATAAGTCGCTTAGTTTATCGCTTCTGTGTACAGAAACACTCTGTTAGTGCAACTAAGCAAGTGAACAGAAAGCATGCAAGTGCTGAAAATCTTCTTTCTCTGTTAGAGAATGATAGTTTGTGCAAAGTTAAGACTAAAGCTTGCCCACATTAAAGATCTTTCTAATATCTTAAATTAAGTGTTTTAGCATTGAAGAAAAACAGATTTCAGTGAGTTACTACTTTTATGATCATGAACTTATGTTTGAGCTTCTAAGCTTAAAACGCTCAGCATAGCTTTTCTGTGAACAGTAACACTCTGTTAGTGCAATTAAGCAAATGAACAGAAAGAAAGGCCACAAGGGCTGAAAACCCTCTTTCTCTGTTAGAGAATGATAGTTTGTGCAAAGATAAGACTAAAGCTTGCCAACGTTAAAGATGTTTCTAACATCTTAAATGAAGTGTTTTAGCATTGTAGAAAAACAGATTTCAGTGAATTACTACTTTCATGATATTGCACATATGTTTGAGCTTCTAAGCATAAAACGCTCAGTTTAGTGCTTTCTGTGAACAGTAACACTCTGTTAGTGCAACTAAGCAAATGAACAGAAAGAAAGCATGCAAGTGCTGAAAACCTGCTTTCTCTGTTAGAGAATGATAGTTTGTGCAACGTTAAGACAAAAGCTTGCCCACATTAAAGATCTTTCTAATATCTTAAATTAAGTGTTTTAGCATTGAAGAAAAACAGATTTCAGTGAGTTACTACTTTTATGATCATGAACTTATGTTTGAGCTTCTAAGCTTAAAACGCTCAGCATAGCGTTTCTGTGAACAGTAACACTCTGTTAGTGCAATTAAGCAAATGAACAGAAAGAAAGGCCACAAGGGCTGAAAACCCTCTTTCTCTGTTAGAGAATGATAGTTTGTGCAAAGATAAGACTAAAGCTTGCCAACGTTAAAGATGTTTCTAACATCTTAAATGAAGTGTTTTAGCATTGTAGAAAAACAGATTTCAGTGAGTTACTACTTTCATGATCTTGCACATATGTGTGAGCTTCTAAGCATAAAACGCTCAGTTTAGCGCTTTCTGTAAACAGTAACACTCTGTTAGTGCAACTAAGCAAATGAACAGAAAGAAAGCATGCAAGTGCTGAAAAACTTCTTTCTCTGTTAGAGAATGATAGTTTGTGCAAACTTAAGACTAAAGCTTGCCCACGTTAAAGATGTTTCTAACATCTTTAATGAAGTGTTTTAGCATTGTAGAAAAACAGATTTCAGTGAGTTACTACTTTCATGATCTTGCACATATGTTTGAGCTTCTAAGAATAAAACGCTCAGTTTAGCGCTTTCTGTGAACAGTAACACTCTGTAAGTGCAACTAAGCAAATGAACAGAAAGAAAGCAAGCAAGTGCTGAAAACCTTCTTTCTCTGTTAGAGAATGATAGTTTGTGCAAAGTTAAGACTAAAGCTTGCCCACATTAAAGCTGTTTCTAACATCTTTAAATGAAATGTTTGAGCAATGCAAAAAACAGATTTCAGTGAGTTACAAGTTTTATGATTATGAACCTAAGTTTGAACTTCTAAGCATAAGTCGCTTAGTTTATCGCTTCTGTGTACAGAAACACTCTGTTAGTGCAACTAAGCAAATGAACAGAAAGAAAGGCCACAAGTGCTGAAAACATTCTTTCTCTGTTAGAGAATGATAGTTTGTGCAAAGTTAAGACTAAAGCTTGCCCACATTAAAGATGTTTCTAACATCATTAAATAAAATGATTCAGCAATGCAGAACACAGATTTCAGTGAGATGCTAGTTTTATGATCATGAACATATGTTTGAGATTCTAAGCATAAAACGCACAGTTTAGCGCTTTCGGTGAAAAGTAACACTCTGTTAGTCCAACTAAGCAAATGAACAGAAAGCATGCAAGTGCTGAAAATCTTCTTTCTCTGTTAGAGAATGATAGTTTGTGCAAAGTTAAGACTAAAGCTTGCCAACATTAAAGATGTTTCTAACATCTTAAATGAAGTGTTTTAGCATTGTAGAAAAACAGATTTCAGTGAATTACTACTTTCATGATATTGCACATATGTTTGAGCTTCTAAGCATAAAACGCTCAGTTTAGTGCTTTCTGTGAACAGTAACACTCTGTTAGTGCAACTAAGCAAATGAACAGAAAGAAAGCATGCAAGTGCTGAAAACCTGCTTTCTCTGTTAGAGAATGATAGTTTGTGCAACGTTAAGACAAAAGCTTGCCCACATTAAAGATCTTTCTAATATCTTAAATTAAGTGTTTTAGCATTGAAGAAAAACAGATTTCATTGAGTTACTACTTTTATGATCATGAACTTATGTTTGAGCTTCTAAGCTTAAAACGCTCAGCATAGCGTTTCTGTGAACAGTAACACTCTGTTAGTGCAATTAAGCAAATGAACAGAAAGAAAGGCCACAAGGGCTGAAAACCCTCTTTCTCTGTTAGAGAATGATAGTTTGTGCAAAGATAAGACTAAAGCTTGCCAACGTTAAAGATGTTTCTAACATCTTAAATGAAGTGTTTTAGCATTGTAGAAAAACAGATTTCAGTGAGTTACTACTTTCATGATCTTGCACATATGTGTGAGCTTCTAAGCATAAAACGCTCAGTTTAGCGCTTTCTGTAAACAGTAACACTCTGTTAGTGCAACTAAGCAAATGAACAGAAAGCATGCAAGTGCTGAAAAACTTCTTTCTCTGTTAGAGAATGATAGTTTGTGCAAAGTTAAGACTAAAGCTTGCCCACATTAAAGCTGTTTCTAACATCTTTAAATGAAATGTTTGAGCAATGCAAAAAACAGATTTCAGTGAGTTACAAGTTTTATGATTATGAACCTAAGTTTGAACTTCTAAGCATAAGTCGCTTAGTTTATCGCTCCTGTGTACAGAAACACTCTGTTAGTGCAACTAAGCAAATGAACAGAAAGAAAGGCCACAAGTGCTGAAAACATTCTTTCTCTGTTAGAGAATGATAGTTTGTGCAAAGTTAAGACTAAAGCTTGCCCACATTAAAGATGTTTCTAACATCTTTAAATAAAATGGTTCAGCAATGCAGAACACAGATTTCAGTGAGATGCTAGTTTTATGATCATGAACATATGTTTGAGATTCTAAGCATAAAACGCACAGTTTAGCGCTTTCTGTGAAAAGTAACACTCTGTTAGTCCAACTAAGCAAATGAACAGAAAGCATGCAAGTGCTGAAAATCTTCTTTCTCTGTTAGAGAATGATAGTTTGTGCAAAGTTAAGACTAAAGCTTGCCAACATTAAAGATGTTTCTAACATCTTAAATGAAGTGTTTTAGCATTGTAGAAAAACAGATTTCAGTGAATTACTACTTTCATGATATTGCACATATGTTTGAGCTTCTAAGCATAAAACGCTCAGTTTAGTGCTTTCTGTGAACAGTAACACTCTGTTAGTGCAACTAAGCAAATGAACAGAAAGAAAGCATGCAAGTGCTGAAAACCTGCTTTCTCTGTTAGAGAATGATAGTTTGTGCAACGTTAAGACAAAAGCTTGCCCACATTAAAGATCTTTCTAATATCTTAAATTAAGTGTTTTAGCATTGAAAAAAAACAGATTTCAGTGAGTTACTACTTTTATGATCATGAACTTATGTTTGAGCTTCTAAGCTTAAAACGCTCAGCATAGCGTTTCTGTGAACAGTAACACTCTGTTAGTGCAATTAAGCAAATGAACAGAAAGAAAGGCCACAAGGGCTGAAAACCCTCTTTCTCTGTTAGAGAATGATAGTTTGTGCAAAGATAAGACTAAAGCTTGCCAACGTTAAAGATGTTTCTAACATCTTAAATGAAGTGTTTTAGCATTGTAGAAAAACAGATTTCAGTGAGTTACTACTTTCATGATCTTGCACATATGTGTGAGCTTCTAAGCATAAAACGCTCAGTTTAGCGCTTTCTGTAAACAGTAACACTCTGTTAGTGCAACTAAGCAAATGAACAGAAAGAAAGCATGCAAGTGCTGAAAAACTTCTTTCTCTGTTAGAGAATGATAGTTTGTGCAAAGTTAAGACTAAAGCTTGCCCACGTTAAAGATGTTTCTAACATCTTTAATGAAGTGTTTTAGCATTGTAGAAAAACAGATTTCAGTGAGTTACTACTTTCATGATCTTGCACATATGTTTGAGCTTCTAAGCATAAAACGCTTAGTTTAGCGCTTTCTGTGAACAGTAACACTCTGTAAGTGCAACTAAGCAAATGAACAGATAGAAAGCAAGCAAGTGCTGAAAACCTTCTTTCTCTGTTAGAGAATGATAGTTTGTGCAAAGTTAAGACTAAAGCTTGCCCACATTAAAGCTGTTTCTAACATCTTTAAATGAAATGTTTGAGCAATGCAAAAAACAGATTTCAGTGAGTTACAAGTTTTATGATTATGAACCTAAGTTTGAACTTCTAAGCATAAGTCGCTTAGTTTATCGCTCCTGTGTACAGAAACACTCTGTTAGTGCAACTAAGCAAATGAACAGAAAGAAAGGCCACAAGTGCTGAAAACATTCTTTCTCTGTTAGAGAATGATAGTTTGTGCAAAGTTAAGACTAAAGCTTGCCCACATTAAAGATGTTTCTAACATCTTTAAATAAAATGATTCAGCAATGCAGAACACAGATTTCAGTGAGATGCTAGTTTTATGATCATGAACATATGTTTGAGATTCTAAGCATAAAACGCACAGTTTAGCGCTTTCTGTGAAAAGTAACACTCTGTTAGTCCAACTAAGCAAATGAACAGAAAGCATGCAAGTGCTGAAAATCTTCTTTCTCTGTTAGAGAATGATAGTTTGTGCAAAGTTAAGACTTAAGCTTGCCAACATTAAAGATGTTTCTAACATCTTAAATGAAGTGTTTTAGCATTGTAGAAAAACAGATTTCAGTGAATTACTACTTTCATGATATTGCACATATGTTTGAGCTTCTAAGCATAAAACGCTCAGTTTAGTGCTTTCTGTGAACAGTAACACTCTGTTAGTGCAACTAAGCAAATGAACAGAAAGAAAGGCCACAAGGGCTGAAAACCCTCTTTCTCTGTTAGAGAATGATAGTTTGTGCAAAGATAAGACTAAAGCTTGCCAACGTTAAAGATGTTTCTAACATCTTAAATGAAGTGTTTTAGCATTGTAGAAAAACAGATTTCAGTGAGTTACTACTTTCATGATCTATCACATATGTTTGAGCTTCTAAGCATGAAACGCTCAGTATAGCGCTTTCTTTGAACAGTAAAACTCTGATAGTGCAATTAAGCAAATGAACAGAAAGAAAGGCCACAAGGGCTGAAAACCCTCTTTCTCTGTTAGAGAATGATAGTTTGTGCAAAGATAAGACTAAAGCTTGCCAACGTTAAAGATGTTTCTAACATCTTAAATGAAGTGTTTTAGCATTGTAGAAAAACAGATTTCAGTGAGTTACTACTTTCATGATCTTGCACATATGTGTGAGCTTCTAAGCATAAAACGCTCAGTTTAGCGCTTTCTGTAAACAGTAACACTCTGTTAGTGCAACTAAGCAAATGAACAGAAAGAAAGCATGCAAGTGCTGAAAAACTTCTTTCTCTGTTAGAGAATGATAGTTTGTGCAAAGTTAAGACTAATGCTTGCCCACGTTAAAGATGTTTCTAACATCTTTAATGAAGTGTTTTAGCATTGTAGAAAAACAGATTTCAGTGAGTTACTACTTTCATGATCTTGCACATATGTTTGAGCTTCTAAGCATAAAACGCTTAGTTTAGCGCTTTCTGTGAACAGTAACACTCTGTAAGTGCAACTAAGCAAATGAACAGATAGAAAGCAAGCAAGTGCTGAAAACCTTCTTTCTCTGTTAGAGAATGATAGTTTGTGCAAAGTTAAGACTAAAGCTTGCCCACATTAAAGCTGTTTCTAACATCTTTAAATGAAATGTTTGAGCAATGCAAAAAACAGATTTCAGTGAGTTACAAGTTTTATGATTATGAACCTAAGTTTGAACTTCTAAGCATAAGTCGCTTAGTTTATCGCTCCTGTGTACAGAAACACTCTGTTAGTGCAACTAAGCAAATGAACAGAAAGAAAGGCCACAAGTGCTGAAAACATTCTTTCTCTGTTAGAGAATGATAGTTTGTGCAAAGTTAAGACTAAAGCTTGCCCACATTAAAGATGTTTCTAACATCTTTAAATAAAATGATTCAGCAATGCAGAACACAGATTTCAGTGAGATGCTAGTTTTATGATCATGAACATATGTTTGAGATTCTAAGCATAAAACGCACAGTTTAGCGCTTTCTGTGAAAAGTAACACTCTGTTAGTCCAACTAAGCAAATGAACAGAAAGCATGCAAGTGCTGAAAATCTTCTTTCTCTGTTAGAGAATGATAGTTTGTGCAAAGTTAAGACTTAAGCTTGCCAACATTAAAGATGTTTCTAACATCTTAAATGAAGTGTTTTAGCATTGTAGAAAAACAGATTTCAGTGAATTACTACTTTCATGATATTGCACATATGTTTGAGCTTCTAAGCATAAAACGCTCAGTTTAGTGCTTTCTGTGAACAGTAACACTCTGTTAGTGCAACTAAGCAAATGAACAGAAAGAAAGGCCACAAGGGCTGAAAACCCTCTTTCTCTGTTAGAGAATGATAGTTTGTGCAAAGATAAGACTAAAGCTTGCCAACGTTAAAGATGTTTCTAACATCTTAAATGAAGTGTTTTAGCATTGTAGAAAAACAGATTTCAGTGAGTTACTACTTTCATGATCTATCACATATGTTTGAGCTTCTAAGCATGAAACGCTCAGTATAGCGCTTTCTTTGAACAGTAAAACTCTGATAGTGCAACTAAGCAAATGAACAGAAAGAAAGCATGCAAGTGCTAAAAACCTTTCTCTGTTAGAGAATGACAGTTTGTGCAAAGTTAAAACTAAAGCTTGCCCACGTTAAAGATGTTTATAACATCTTACATGAAGTGTTTTAGCATTGTAGAAAAACAGATTTCAGTGAGTTACTACTTTCATGATCTTGCACATATGTTTGAGCTTATAAGCATAAAACGCTCAGTATAGCGCTTTCTTTGAACAGTAAAACTCTGTTAGTGCAACTAAGCAAATGAACAGAAAGAAAGCATGCAAGTGCTGAAAACCTTTCTCTGTTAGAGAATGACAGTTTGTGCAAAGTTAAAACTAAAGCTTGCCAACGTTAAAGATGTTTATAACATCTTACATGAAGTGTTTTAGCATTGTAGAAAAACAGATTTCAGTGAGTTACTACTTTCATGATCTTGCACATATGTTTGAGCTTCTAAGCATAAAACGCTCAGTTTAGCGCTTTCTGTAAACAGTAACACTCTGTTAGTGCAACTAAGCAAATGAACAGAAACAAAGCATGTAAGTGCTGAAAACCTTCTTTCTCTGTTAGAGAATGATAGTTTGTGCAAAGTTAAGACTAAAGCTTGCCCACGTTAAAGATGTTTCTAACATCTTTAATGAAGTGTTTTAGCATTGTAGAAAAACAGATTTCAGTGAGTTACTACTTTCATGATCTTGCACATATGTTTGAGCTTCTAAGAATAAAACGCTCAGTTTAGCGCTTTCTGTGAACAGTAACACTCTGTAAGTGCAACTAAGCAAATGAACAGAAAGAAAGCAAGCAAGTGCTGAAAACCTTCTTTCTCTGTTAGAGAATGATAGTTTGTGCAAAGTTAAGACTAAAGCTTGCCCACATTAAAGCTGTTTCTAACATCTTTAAATGAAATGTTTGAGCAATGCAAAAAACAGATTTCAGTGAGTTACAAGTTTTATGATTATGAACCTAAGTTTGAACTTCTAAGCATAAGTCGCTTAGTTTATCGCTTCTGTGTACAGAAACACTCTGTTAGTGCAACTAAGCAAATGAACAGAAAGAAAGGCCACAAGTGCTGAAAACCTGCTTTCTCTGTTAGAGAATGATAGTTTGTGCAACGTTAAGACAAAAGCTTGCCCACATTAAAGATCTTTCTAATATCTTAAATTAAGTGTTTTAGCATTGAAGAAAAACAGATTTAAGTGAGTTACTACTTTTATGATCATGAACTTATGTTTGAGCTTCTAAGCTTAAAACGCTCAGCATAGCGTTTCTGTGAACAGTAACACTCTGTTAGTGCAATTAAGCAAATGAACAGAAAGAAAGGCCACAAGGGCTGAAAACCCTCTTTCTCTGTTAGAGAATGATAGTTTGTGCAAAGATAAGACTACAGCTTGCCAACGTTAAAGATGTTTCTAACATCTTAAATGAAGTGTTTTAGCATTGTAGAAAAACAGATTTCAGTGAGTTACTACTTTCATGATCTTGCACATATGTGTGAGCTTCTAAGCATAAAACGCTCAGCATAGCGTTTCTGTGTACAGAAACACTCTGTTAGTGCAACTAAGCAAATGAACAGAAAGAAAGGCCACAAGGGCTGAAAACCCTCTTTCTCTGTTAGAGAATGATAGTTTGTGCAAAGATAAGACTAAAGCTTGCCAACGTTAAAGATGTTTCTAACATCTTAAATGAAGTGTTTTAGCATTGTAGAAAAACAGATTTCAGTGAGTTACTACTTTCATGATCTTGCACATATGTTTGAGCTTCTAAGCATGAAACGCTCAGTATAGCGCTTTCTTTGAACAGTAAAACTCTGATAGTGCAACTAAGCAAATGAACAGAAAGAAAGCATGCAAGTGCTAAAAACCTTTCTCTGTTAGAGAATGACAGTTTGTGCAAAGTTAAAACTAAAGCTTGCCCACGTTAAAGATGTTTATAACATCTTACATGAAGTGTTTTAGCATTGTAGAAAAACAGATTTCAGTGAGTTACTACTTTCATGATCTTGCACATATGTTTGAGCTTATAAGCATAAAACGCTCAGTATAGCGCTTTCTTTGAACAGTAAAACTCTGTTAGTGCAACTAAGCAAATGAACAGAAAGAAAGCATGCAAGTGCTGAAAACCTTTCTCTGTTAGAGAATGACAGTTTGTGCAAAGTTAAAACTAAAGCTTGCCAACGTTAAAGATGTTTATAACATCTTACATGAAGTGTTTTAGCATTGTAGAAAAACAGATTTCAGTGAGTTACTACTTTCATGATCTTGCACATATGTTTGAGCTTCTAAGCATAAAACGCTCAGTTTAGCGCTTTCTGTAAACAGTAACACTCTGTTAGTGCAACTAAGCAAATGAACAGAAACAAAGCATGTAAGTGCTGAAAACCTTCTTTCTCTGTTAGAGAATGATAGTTTGTGCAAAGTTAAGACTAAAGCTTGCCCACGTTAAAGATGTTTCTAACATCTTTAATGAAGTGTTTTAGCATTGTAGAAAAACAGATTTCAGTGAGTTACTACTTTCATGATCTTGCACATATGTTTGAGCTTCTAAGAATAAAACGCTCAGTTTAGCGCTTTCTGTGAACAGTAACACTCTGTAAGTGCAACTAAGCAAATGAACAGAAAGAAAGCAAGCAAGTGCTGAAAACCTTCTTTCTCTGTTAGAGAATGATAGTTTGTGCAAAGTTAAGACTAAAGCTTGCCCACATTAAAGCTGTTTCTAACATCTTTAAATGAAATGTTTGAGCAATGCAAAAAACAGATTTCAGTGAGTTACAAGTTTTATGATTATGAACCTAAGTTTGAACTTCTAAGCATAAGTCGCTTAGTTTATCGCTTCTGTGTACAGAAACACTCTGTTAGTGCAACTAAGCAAATGAACAGAAAGAAAGGCCACAAGTGCTGAAAACCTGCTTTCTCTGTTAGAGAATGATAGTTTGTGCAACGTTAAGACAAAAGCTTGCCCACATTAAAGATCTTTCTAATATCTTAAATTAAGTGTTTTAGCATTGAAGAAAAACAGATTTCAGTGAGTTACTGCTTTTATGATCATGAACTTATGTTTGAGCTTCTAAGCTTAAAACGCTCAGCATAGCGTTTCTGTGAACAGTAACACTCTGTTAGTGCAATTAAGCAAATGAACAGAAAGAAAGGCCACAAGGGCTGAAAACCCTCTTTCTCTGTTAGAGAATGATAGTTTGTGCAAAGATAAGACTACAGCTTGCCAACGTTAAAGATGTTTCTAACATCTTAAATGAAGTGTTTTAGCATTGTAGAAAAACAGATTTCAGTGAGTTACTACTTTCATGATCTTGCACATATGTGTGAGCTTCTAAGCATAAAACGCTCAGCATAGCGTTTCTGTGTACAGAAACACTCTGTTAGTGCAACTAAGCAAATGAACAGAAAGAAAGGCCACAAGGGCTGAAAACCCTCTTTCTCTGTTAGAGAATGATAGTTTGTGCAAAGATAAGACTAAAGCTTGCCAACGTTAAAGATGTTTCTAACATCTTAAATGAAGTGTTTTAGCATTGTAGAAAAACAGATTTCAGTGAGTTACTACTTTCATGATCTTGCACATATGTTTGAGCTTCTAAGAATAAAACGCTCAGTTTAGCGCTTTCTGTGAACAGTAACACTCTGTAAGTGCAACTAAGCAAATGAACAGAAAGAAAGCAAGCAAGTGCTGAAAACCTTCTTTCTCTGTTAGAGAATGATAGTTTGTGTAAAGTTAAGACTAAAGCTTGCCCACATTAAAGCTGTTTCTAACATCTTTAAATGAAATGTTTGAGCAATGCAAAAAACAGATTTCAGTGAGTTACAAGTTTTATGATTATGAACCTAAGTTTGAACTTCTAAGCATAAGTCGCTTAGTTTATCGCTTCTGTGTACAGAAACACTCTGTTAGTGCAACTAAGCAAATGAACAGAAAGAAAGGCCACAAGTGCTGAAAACATTCTTTCTCTGTTAGAGAATGATAGTTTGTGCAAAGTTAAGACTAAAGCTTGCCCACATTAAAGATGTTTCTAACATCTTTAAATAAAATGGTTCAGCAATGCAGAACACAGATTTCAGTGAGATGCTAGTTTTATGATCATGAACATATGTTTGAGATTCTAAGCATAAAACGCACAGTTTAGCGCTTTCTGTGAAAAGTAACACTCTGTTAGTCCAACTAAGCAAATGAACAGAAAGCATGCAAGTGCTGAAAATCTTCTTTCTCTGTTAGAGAATGATAGTTTGTGCAAAGTTAAGACTAAAGCTTGCCAACATTAAAGATGTTTCTAACATCTTTAAATAAAATGGTTCAGCAATGCAGAACACAGATTTCAGTGAGATGCTAGTTTTATGATCATGAACATATGTTTGAGATTCTAAGCATAAAACGCACAGTTTAGCGCTTTCTGTGAAAAGTAACACTCTGTTAGTCCAACTAAGCAAATGAACAGAAAGCATGCAAGTGCTGAAAATCTTCTTTCTCTGTTAGAGAATGATAGTTTGTGCAAAGTTAAGACTAAAGCTTGCCAACATTAAAGATGTTTCTAACATCTTAAATGAAGTGTTTTAGCATTGTAGAAAAACAGATTTCAGTGAATTACTACTTTCATGATATTGCACATATGTTTGAGCTTCTAAGCATAAAACGCTCAGTTTAGTGCTTTCTGTGAACAGTAACACTCTGTTAGTGCAACTAAGCAAATGAACAGAAAGAAAGCATGCAAGTGCTGAAAACCTGCTTTCTCTGTTAGAGAATGATAGTTTGTGCAACGTTAAGACAAAAGCTTGCCCACATTAAAGATCTTTCTAATATCTTAAATTAAGTGTTTTAGCATTGAAAAAAAACAGATTTCAGTGAGTTACTACTTTTATGATCATGAACTTATGTTTGAGCTTCTAAGCTTAAAACGCTCAGCATAGCGTTTCTGTGAACAGTAACACTCTGTTAGTGCAATTAAGCAAATGAACAGAAAGAAAGGCCACAAGGGCTGAAAACCCTCTTTCTCTGTTAGAGAATGATAGTTTGTGCAAAGATAAGACTAAAGCTTGCCAACGTTAAAGATGTTTCTAACATCTTAAATGAAGTGTTTTAGCATTGTAGAAAAACAGATTTCAGTGAGTTACTACTTTCATGATCTTGCACATATGTGTGAGCTTCTAAGCATAAAACGCTCAGTTTAGCGCTTTCTGTAAACAGTAACACTCTGTTAGTGCAACTAAGCAAATGAACAGAAAGAAAGCATGCAAGTGCTGAAAAACTTCTTTCTCTGTTAGAGAATGATAGTTTGTGCAAAGTTAAGACTAAAGCTTGCCCACGTTAAAGATGTTTCTAACATCTTTAATGAAGTGTTTTAGCATTGTAGAAAAACAGATTTCAGTGAGTTACTACTTTCATGATCTTGCACATATGTTTGAGCTTCTAAGCATAAAACGCTTAGTTTAGCGCTTTCTGTGAACAGTAACACTCTGTAAGTGCAACTAAGCAAATGAACAGATAGAAAGCAAGCAAGTGCTGAAAACCTTCTTTCTCTGTTAGAGAATGATAGTTTGTGCAAAGTTAAGACTAAAGCTTGCCCACATTAAAGCTGTTTCTAACATCTTTAAATGAAATGTTTGAGCAATGCAAAAAACAGATTTCAGTGAGTTACAAGTTTTATGATTATGAACCTAAGTTTGAACTTCTAAGCATAAGTCGCTTAGTTTATCGCTCCTGTGTACAGAAACACTCTGTTAGTGCAACTAAGCAAATGAACAGAAAGAAAGGCCACAAGTGCTGAAAACATTCTTTCTCTGTTAGAGAATGATAGTTTGTGCAAAGTTAAGACTAAAGCTTGCCCACATTAAAGATGTTTCTAACATCTTTAAATAAAATGATTCAGCAATGCAGAACACAGATTTCAGTGAGATGCTAGTTTTATGATCATGAACATATGTTTGAGATTCTAAGCATAAAACGCACAGTTTAGCGCTTTCTGTGAAAAGTAACACTCTGTTAGTCCAACTAAGCAAATGAACAGAAAGCATGCAAGTGCTGAAAATCTTCTTTCTCTGTTAGAGAATGATAGTTTGTGCAAAGTTAAGACTTAAGCTTGCCAACATTAAAGATGTTTCTAACATCTTAAATGAAGTGTTTTAGCATTGTAGAAAAACAGATTTCAGTGAATTACTACTTTCATGATATTGCACATATGTTTGAGCTTCTAAGCATAAAACGCTCAGTTTAGTGCTTTCTGTGAACAGTAACACTCTGTTAGTGCAACTAAGCAAATGAACAGAAAGAAAGGCCACAAGGGCTGAAAACCCTCTTTCTCTGTTAGAGAATGATAGTTTGTGCAAAGATAAGACTAAAGCTTGCCAACGTTAAAGATGTTTCTAACATCTTAAATGAAGTGTTTTAGCATTGTAGAAAAACAGATTTCAGTGAGTTACTACTTTCATGATCTATCACATATGTTTGAGCTTCTAAGCATGAAACGCTCAGTATAGCGCTTTCTTTGAACAGTAAAACTCTGATAGTGCAATTAAGCAAATGAACAGAAAGAAAGGCCACAAGGGCTGAAAACCCTCTTTCTCTGTTAGAGAATGATAGTTTGTGCAAAGATAAGACTAAAGCTTGCCAACGTTAAAGATGTTTCTAACATCTTAAATGAAGTGTTTTAGCATTGTAGAAAAACAGATTTCAGTGAGTTACTACTTTCATGATCTTGCACATATGTGTGAGCTTCTAAGCATAAAACGCTCAGTTTAGCGCTTTCTGTAAACAGTAACACTCTGTTAGTGCAACTAAGCAAATGAACAGAAAGAAAGCATGCAAGTGCTGAAAAACTTCTTTCTCTGTTAGAGAATGATAGTTTGTGCAAAGTTAAGACTAATGCTTGCCCACGTTAAAGATGTTTCTAACATCTTTAATGAAGTGTTTTAGCATTGTAGAAAAACAGATTTCAGTGAGTTACTACTTTCATGATCTTGCACATATGTTTGAGCTTCTAAGCATAAAACGCTTAGTTTAGCGCTTTCTGTGAACAGTAACACTCTGTAAGTGCAACTAAGCAAATGAACAGATAGAAAGCAAGCAAGTGCTGAAAACCTTCTTTCTCTGTTAGAGAATGATAGTTTGTGCAAAGTTAAGACTAAAGCTTGCCCACATTAAAGCTGTTTCTAACATCTTTAAATGAAATGTTTGAGCAATGCAAAAAACAGATTTCAGTGAGTTACAAGTTTTATGATTATGAACCTAAGTTTGAACTTCTAAGCATAAGTCGCTTAGTTTATCGCTCCTGTGTACAGAAACACTCTGTTAGTGCAACTAAGCAAATGAACAGAAAGAAAGGCCACAAGTGCTGAAAACATTCTTTCTCTGTTAGAGAATGATAGTTTGTGCAAAGTTAAGACTAAAGCTTGCCCACATTAAAGATGTTTCTAACATCTTTAAATAAAATGATTCAGCAATGCAGAACACAGATTTCAGTGAGATGCTAGTTTTATGATCATGAACATATGTTTGAGATTCTAAGCATAAAACGCACAGTTTAGCGCTTTCTGTGAAAAGTAACACTCTGTTAGTCCAACTAAGCAAATGAACAGAAAGCATGCAAGTGCTGAAAATCTTCTTTCTCTGTTAGAGAATGATAGTTTGTGCAAAGTTAAGACTTAAGCTTGCCAACATTAAAGATGTTTCTAACATCTTAAATGAAGTGTTTTAGCATTGTAGAAAAACAGATTTCAGTGAATTACTACTTTCATGATATTGCACATATGTTTGAGCTTCTAAGCATAAAACGCTCAGTTTAGTGCTTTCTGTGAACAGTAACACTCTGTTAGTGCAACTAAGCAAATGAACAGAAAGAAAGGCCACAAGGGCTGAAAACCCTCTTTCTCTGTTAGAGAATGATAGTTTGTGCAAAGATAAGACTAAAGCTTGCCAACGTTAAAGATGTTTCTAACATCTTAAATGAAGTGTTTTAGCATTGTAGAAAAACAGATTTCAGTGAGTTACTACTTTCATGATCTATCACATATGTTTGAGCTTCTAAGCATGAAACGCTCAGTATAGCGCTTTCTTTGAACAGTAAAACTCTGATAGTGCAACTAAGCAAATGAACAGAAAGAAAGCATGCAAGTGCTAAAAACCTTTCTCTGTTAGAGAATGACAGTTTGTGCAAAGTTAAAACTAAAGCTTGCCCACGTTAAAGATGTTTATAACATCTTACATGAAGTGTTTTAGCATTGTAGAAAAACAGATTTCAGTGAGTTACTACTTTCATGATCTTGCACATATGTTTGAGCTTATAAGCATAAAACGCTCAGTATAGCGCTTTCTTTGAACAGTAAAACTCTGTTAGTGCAACTAAGCAAATGAACAGAAAGAAAGCATGCAAGTGCTGAAAACCTTTCTCTGTTAGAGAATGACAGTTTGTGCAAAGTTAAAACTAAAGCTTGCCAACGTTAAAGATGTTTATAACATCTTACATGAAGTGTTTTAGCATTGTAGAAAAACAGATTTCAGTGAGTTACTACTTTCATGATCTTGCACATATGTTTGAGCTTCTAAGCATAAAACGCTCAGTTTAGCGCTTTCTGTAAACAGTAACACTCTGTTAGTGCAACTAAGCAAATGAACAGAAACAAAGCATGTAAGTGCTGAAAACCTTCTTTCTCTGTTAGAGAATGATAGTTTGTGCAAAGTTAAGACTAAAGCTTGCCCACGTTAAAGATGTTTCTAACATCTTTAATGAAGTGTTTTAGCATTGTAGAAAAACAGATTTCAGTGAGTTACTACTTTCATGATCTTGCACATATGTTTGAGCTTCTAAGAATAAAACGCTCAGTTTAGCGCTTTCTGTGAACAGTAACACTCTGTAAGTGCAACTAAGCAAATGAACAGAAAGAAAGCAAGCAAGTGCTGAAAACCTTCTTTCTCTGTTAGAGAATGATAGTTTGTGCAAAGTTAAGACTAAAGCTTGCCCACATTAAAGCTGTTTCTAACATCTTTAAATGAAATGTTTGAGCAATGCAAAAAACAGATTTCAGTGAGTTACAAGTTTTATGATTATGAACCTAAGTTTGAACTTCTAAGCATAAGTCGCTTAGTTTATCGCTTCTGTGTACAGAAACACTCTGTTAGTGCAACTAAGCAAATGAACAGAAAGAAAGGCCACAAGTGCTGAAAACCTGCTTTCTCTGTTAGAGAATGATAGTTTGTGCAACGTTAAGACAAAAGCTTGCCCACATTAAAGATCTTTCTAATATCTTAAATTAAGTGTTTTAGCATTGAAGAAAAACAGATTTAAGTGAGTTACTACTTTTATGATCATGAACTTATGTTTGAGCTTCTAAGCTTAAAACGCTCAGCATAGCGTTTCTGTGAACAGTAACACTCTGTTAGTGCAATTAAGCAAATGAACAGAAAGAAAGGCCACAAGGGCTGAAAACCCTCTTTCTCTGTTAGAGAATGATAGTTTGTGCAAAGATAAGACTACAGCTTGCCAACGTTAAAGATGTTTCTAACATCTTAAATGAAGTGTTTTAGCATTGTAGAAAAACAGATTTCAGTGAGTTACTACTTTCATGATCTTGCACATATGTGTGAGCTTCTAAGCATAAAACGCTCAGCATAGCGTTTCTGTGTACAGAAACACTCTGTTAGTGCAACTAAGCAAATGAACAGAAAGAAAGGCCACAAGGGCTGAAAACCCTCTTTCTCTGTTAGAGAATGATAGTTTGTGCAAAGATAAGACTAAAGCTTGCCAACGTTAAAGATGTTTCTAACATCTTAAATGAAGTGTTTTAGCATTGTAGAAAAACAGATTTCAGTGAGTTACTACTTTCATGATCTTGCACATATGTTTGAGCTTCTAAGAATAAAACGCTCAGTTTAGCGCTTTCTGTGAACAGTAACACTCTGTAAGTGCAACTAAGCAAATGAACAGAAAGAAAGCAAGCAAGTGCTGAAAACCTTCTTTCTCTGTTAGAGAATGATAGTTTGTGTAAAGTTAAGACTAAAGCTTGCCCACATTAAAGCTGTTTCTAACATCTTTAAATGAAATGTTTGAGCAATGCAAAAAACAGATTTCAGTGAGTTACAAGTTTTATGATTATGAACCTAAGTTTGAACTTCTAAGCATAAGTCGCTTAGTTTATCGCTTCTGTGTACAGAAACACTCTGTTAGTGCAACTAAGCAAATGAACAGAAAGAAAGGCCACAAGTGCTGAAAACATTCTTTCTCTGTTAGAGAATGATAGTTTGTGCAAAGTTAAGACTAAAGCTTGCCCACATTAAAGATGTTTCTAACATCTTTAAATAAAATGATTCAGCAATGCAGAACACAGATTTCAGTGAGATGCTAGTTTTATGATCATGAACATATGTTTGAGATTCTAAGCATAAAACGCACAGTTTAGCGCTTTCTGTGAAAAGTAACACTCTGTTAGTCCAACTAAGCAAATGAACAGAAAGCATGCAAGAGCTGAAAATCTTCTTTCTCTGTTAGAGAATGATAGTTTGTGCAAAGTTAAGACTAAAGCTTGCCAACATTAAAGATGTTTCTAACATCTTAAATGAAGTGTTTTAGCATTGTAGAAAAACAGATTTCAGTGAATTACTACTTTCATGATATTGCACATATGTTTGAGCTTCTAAGCATAAAACGCTCAGTTTAGTGCTTTCTGTGAACAGTAACACTCTGTTAGTGCAACTAAGCAAATGAACAGAAAGAAAGCATGCAAGTGCTGAAAACCTGCTTTCTCTGTTAGAGAATGATAGTTTGTGCAACGTTAAGACAAAAGCTTGCCCACATTAAAGATCTTTCTAATATCTTAAATTAAGTGTTTTAGCATTGAAGAAAAACAGATTTCAGTGAGTTACTACTTTTATGATCATGAACTTATGTTTGAGCTTCTAAGCTTAAAACGCTCAGCATAGCGTTTCTGTGAACAGTAACACTCTGTTAGTGCAATTAAGCAAATGAACAGAAAGAGAGGCCACAAGGGCTGAAAACCCTCTTTCTCTGTTAGAGAATGATAGTTTGTGCAAAGATAAGACTAAAGCTTGCCAACGTTAAAGATGTTTCTAACATCTTAAATGAAGTGTTTTAGCATTGTAGAAAAACAGATTTCAGTGAGTTACTACTTTCATGATCTTGCACATATGTGTGAGCTTCTAAGCATAAAACGCTCAGTTTAGCGCTTTCTGTAAACAGTAACACTCTGTTAGTGCAACTAAGCAAATGAACAGAAAGAAAGCATGCAAGTGCTGAAAAACTTCTTTCTCTGTTAGAGAATGATAGTTTGTGCAAAGTTAAGACTAAAGCTTGCCCACGTTAAAGATGTTTCTAACATCTTTAATGAAGTGTTTTAGCATTGTAGAAAAACAGATTTCAGTGAGTTACTACTTTCATGATCTTGCACATATGTGTGAGCTTCTAAGCATAAAACGCTCAGTTTAGCGCTTTCTGTAAACAGTAACACTCTGTTAGTGCAACTAAGCAAATGAACAGAAGAAGCAATGCAAGTGCTGAAAACCTTCTTTCTCTGTTAGAGAATGATAGTTTGTGCAAAGTTAAGACTAAAGCTTGCCCACATTAAAGCTGTTTCTAACATCTTTAAATGAAATGTTTGAGCAATGCAAAAAACAGATTTCAGTGAGTTACAAGTTTTATGATTATGAACCTAAGTTTGAACTTCTAAGCATAAGTCGCTTAGTTTATCGCTTCCTGTGTACAGAAACACTCTGTTAGTGCAACTAAGCAAATGAACAGAAAGAAAGGCCACAAGTGCTGAAAACATTCTTTCTCTGTTAGAGAATGATAGTTTGTGCAAAGTTAAGACTAAAGCTTGCCCACATTAAAGATGTTTCTAACATCTTTAAATAAAATGGATTCAGCAATGCAGAACACAGATTTCAGTGAGATGCTAGTTTTATGATCATGAACATATGTTTGAGATTCTAAGCATAAAACGCACAGTTTAGCGCTTTCTGTGAAAAGTAACACTCTGTTAGTCCAACTAAGCAAATGAACAGAAAGCATGCAAGTGCTGAAAATCTTCTTTCTCTGTTAGAGAATGATAGTTTGTGCAAAGTTAAGACTAAAGCTTGCCAACATTAAAGATGTTTCTAACATCTTAAATGAAGTGTTTTAGCATTGTAGAAAAACAGATTTCAGTGAATTACTACTTTCATGATATTGCACATATGTTTGAGCTTCTAAGCATAAAACGCTCAGTTTAGTGCTTTCTGTGAACAGTAACACTCTGTTAGTGCAACTAAGCAAATGAACAGAAAGAAAGCATGCAAGTGCTGAAAACCTGCTTTCTCTGTTAGAGAATGATAGTTTGTGCAACGTTAAGACAAAAGCTTGCCCACATTAAAGATCTTTCTAATATCTTAAATTAAGTGTTTTAGCATTGAAGAAAAACAGATTTCAGTGAGTTACTACTTTTATGATCATGAACTTATGTTTGAGCTTCTAAGCTTAAAACGCTCAGCATAGCGTTTCTGTGAACAGTAACACTCTGTTAGTGCAATTAAGCAAATGAACAGAAAGAAAGGCCACAAGGGCTGAAAACCCTCTTTCTCTGTTAGAGAATGATAGTTTGTGCAAAGATAAGACTAAAGCTTGCCAACGTTAAAGATGTTTCTAACATCTTAAATGAAGTGTTTTAGCATTGTAGAAAAACAGATTTCAGTGAGTTACTACTTTCATGATCTTGCACATATGTGTGAGCTTCTAAGCATAAAACGCTCAGTTTAGCGCTTTCTGTAAACAGTAACACTCTGTTAGTGCAACTAAGCAAATGAACAGAAAGAAAGCATGCAAGTGCTGAAAAACTTCTTTCTCTGTTAGAGAATGATAGTTTGTGCAAAGTTAAGACTAAGCTTGCCCACGTTAAAGATGTTTCTAACATCTTTAATGAAGTGTTTTAGCATTGTAGAAAAACAGATTTCAGTGAGTTACTACTTTCATGATCTTGCACATATGTTTGAGCTTCTAAGAATAAAACGCTCAGTTTAGCGCTTTCTGTGAACAGTAACACTCTGTAAGTGCAACTAAGCAAATGAACAGAATAGAAAGCAAGCAAGTGCTGAAAACCTTCTTTCTCTGTTAGAGAATGATAGTTTGTGCAAAGTTAAGACTAAAGCTTGCCCACATTAAAGCTGTTTCTAACATCTTTAAATGAAATGTTTGAGCAATGCAAAAAACAGATTTCAGTGAGTTACAAGTTTTATGATTATGAACCTAAGTTTGAACTTCTAAGCATAAGTCGCTTAGTTTATCGCTCCTGTGTACAGAAACACTCTGTTAGTGCAACTAAGCAAATGAACAGAAAGAAAGGCCACAAGTGCTGAAAACATTCTTTCTCTGTTAGAGAATGATAGTTTGTGCAAAGTTAAGACTAAAGCTTGCCCACATTAAAGATGTTTCTAACATCTTTAAATAAAATGATTCAGCAATGCAGAACACAGATTTCAGTGAGATGCTAGTTTTATGATCATGAACATATGTTTGAGATTCTAAGCATAAAACGCACAGTTTAGCGCTTTCTGTGAAAAGTAACACTCTGTTAGTCCAACTAAGCAAATGAACAGAAAGCATGCAAGTGCTGAAAATCTTCTTTCTCTGTTAGAGAATGATAGTTTGTGCAAAGTTAAGACTTAAGCTTGCCAACATTAAAGATGTTTCTAACATCTTAAATGAAGTGTTTTAGCATTGTAGAAAAACAGATTTCAGTGAATTACTACTTTCATGATATTGCACATATGTTTGAGCTTCTAAGCATAAAACGCTCAGTTTAGTGCTTTCTGTGAACAGTAACACTCTGTTAGTGCAACTAAGCAAATGAACAGAAAGAAAGGCACAAGGCTGAAAACCCTCTTTCTCTGTTAGAGAATGATAGTTTGTGCAAAGATAAGACTAAAGCTTGCCAACGTTAAAGATGTTTCTAACATCTTAAATGAAGTGTTTTAGCATTGAGAAAAACAGATTTCAGTGAGTTACTACTTTCATGATCTATCACATATGTTTGAGCTTCTAAGCATGAAAACGCTCAGTATAGCGCTTTCTTGAACAGTAACACTCTGAGTGCAAAGCAAATGAACAGAAAGAAAGCACAAGGCTGAAAACCCTTTCTCTGTTAGAGAATGATAGTTTGTGCAAAGTAAACTAAAGCTTGCCACGTTAAAGATGTTTTAACATCTTAAATGAAGTGTTTTAGCATTGTAGAAAAACAGATTTCAGTGAGTTACTACTTTCATGATCTGCACATATGTTGAGTTCTAAGCATAAAACGCTCAGTATAGCGCTTCTTTGAACAGTAAAACTCTGTTAGTGCAATTAAGCAAATGAACAGAAAGAAAGGCAGCAAGTGCTGAAAACCCTCTTTCTCTGTTAGAGAATGATAGTTTGTGCAAAGATAAGACTAAAGCTTGCCAACGTTAAAGATGTTTATAACATCTTAAATGAAGTGTTTTAGCATTGTAGAAAAACAGATTTCAGTGAGTTACTACTTCATGATCTTGCACATATGTTTGAGCTTCTAAGCATAAAACGCTCAGTTTAGCGCTTTCTGTAAACAGTAACACTCTGTTAGTGCAACTAAGCAAATGAACAGAAAAAAGCATGCAAGTGCTGAAAACCTTCTTTCTCTGTTAGAGAATGATAGTTTGTGCAAAGTTAAGACTAAAGCTTGCCCACGTTAAAGATGTTTCTAACATCTTAATGAAGTGTTTTAGCATTGTAGAAAAACAGATTTCAGTGAGTTACTACTTTCATGATCTTGCACATATGTTTGAGCTTCTAAGAATAAAACGCTCAGTTTAGCGCTTTCTGTGAACAGTAACACTCTGTAAGTGCAACTAAGCAAATGAACAGAAGAAAGCAAGCAAGTGCTGAAAACCTTCTTTCTCTGTTAGAGAATGATAGTTTGTGCAAAGTTAAGACTAAAGCTTGCCCACATTAAAGCTGTTTCTAACATCTTAAATGAAATGTTTGAGCAATGCAAAAAACAGATTTCAGTGAGTTACAAGTTTTATGATTATGAACCTAAGTTTGAACTTCTAAGCATAAGTCGCTTAGTTATCGCTTCTGTGTACAGAAACACTCTGTTAGTGCAACTAAGCAAATGAACAGAAAGAAAGGCCACAAGTGCTGAAAACATTCTTTCTCTGTTAGAGAATGATAGTTTGTGCAAAGTTAAGACTAAAGCTGCCCACATTAAGATGTTTCTAACATCTTTAAATTAAAATGATTTCAGCAATGCAGAACACAGATTTCAGTGAGATGCTAGTTTTATGATCATGAACATATGTTTGAGATTCTAAGCATTAAAACGCACAGTTAGCGCTTTCTGTGAAAGTAACACTCTGTTAGTCCAACTAAGCAAATGAACAGAAAGAAGCACAAGTGCTGAAAACTCTTTCTCTGTTAGAGAATGATAGTTTGTGCAAAGTTAAGACTAAAGCTTGCCAACATTAAAGATGTTTCTAACATCTTAAATGAAGTGTTTTAGCATTGTAGAAAAACAGATTTCAGTGAATTACTACTTTCATGATTGCACATATGTTTGAGCTTCTAAGATAAAACGCTCAGTTTAGTGCTTTCTGTGAAAGTAACACTCTGTTAGTGCAACTAAGCAAATGAACAGAAAGAAAGCACAAGTGCTGAAAACCTCTTTCTCTGTTAGAGAATGATAGTTTGTGCAAACGTTAAGACAAAAGCTTGCCACATTAAAGATTTCTAATATCTTAAATAAGTGTTTTAGCATTGAAAAAAAACAGATTTCAGTGAGTTACTACTTTATGATCAAACTTATGTTGAGTTCTAAGCTTAAAACGCTCAGCATAGCGTTTCTGTGAACAGTAACACTCTGTTAGTGCAATTAAGCAAATGAACAGAAAGAAAGGCCACAAGGGCTGAAAACCCTCTTTCTCTGTTAGAGAATGATAGTTTGTGCAAAGATAAGACTAAAGCTTGCCAACGTTAAGATGTTTCTAACATCTTAAATGAAGTGTTTTAGCATTGTAGAAAAACAGATTTCAGTGAGTTACTACTTTCATGATCTTGCACATATGTGTGAGCTTCTAAGCATAAACGCTCAGTTTAGCGCTTTCTGTAAACAGTAACACTCTGTTAGTGCAACTAAGCAAATGAACAGAAAGAAAGCATGCAAGTGCTGAAAAACTTCTTTCTCTGTTAGAGAATGATAGTTTGTGCAAAGTTAAGACTAAAGCTTGCCCACGTTAAAGATGTTTCTAACATCTTTAATGAAGTGTTTTAGCATTGTAGAAAAACAGATTTCAGTGAGTTACTACTTTCATGATCTTGCACATATGTTTGAGCTTCTAAGCATAAAACGCTTCAGTTTAGCGCTTTCTGTGAACAGTAACACTCTGTAAGTGCAACTAAGCAAATGAACAGAAAGAAAGCAAGCAAGTGCTGAAAACCTTCTTTCTCTGTTAGAGAATGATAGTTTGTGCAAAGTTAAGACTAAAGCTTGCCCCACATTAAAGCTGTTTCTAACATCTTTAAATGAAATGTTTGAGCAATGCAAAAAACAGATTTCAGTGAGTTACAAGTTTTATGATTATGAACCTAAGTTTGAAACTTCTAAGCATAAGTCGCTTAGTTTATCGCTTCTGTGTACAGAAACACTCTGTTAGTGCAACTAAGCAAATGAACAGAAAGAAAGGCCACAAGTGCTGAAAACATTCTTTCTCTGTTAGAGAATGATAGTTTGTGCAAAGTTAAGACTAAAGCTTGCCCACATTAAAGATGTTTCTAACATCTTTAAATAAAATGATTCAGCAATGCAGAACACAGATTTCAGTGAGATGCTAGTTTTATGATCATGAACATATGTTTGAGATTCTAAGCATAAAACGCACAGTTTAGCGCTTTCTGTGAAAAGTAACACTCTGTTAGTCCAACTAAGCAAATGAACAGAAAGCATGCAAGTGCTGAAAATCTTCTTTCTCTGTTAGCGAATGATAGTTTGTGCAAAGTTAAGACTAAAGCTTGCCAACATTAAAGATGTTTCTAACATCTTAAATGAAGTGTTTTAGCATTGTAGAAAAACAGATTTCAGTGAATTACTACTTTCATGATATTGCACATATGTTTGAGCTTCTAAGCATAAACGCTCAGTTTAGTGCTTTCTGTGAACAGTAACACTCTGTTAGTGCAACTAAGCAAATGAACAGAAAGAAAGCATGCAAGTGCTGAAAACCTGCTTTCTCTGTTAGAGAATGATAGTTTGTGCAACGTTAAGACAAAAGCTTGCCCACATTAAAGATCTTTCTAATATCTTAAATTAAGTGTTTTAGCATTGAAGAAAAACAGATTTCAGTGAGTTACTACTTTTATGATCATGAACTTATGTTTGAGCTTCTAAGCTTAAAACGCTCAGCATAGCGTTTCTGTGAACAGTAACACTCTGTTAGTGCAATTAAGCAAATGAACAGAAAGAAAGGCCACAAGGGCTGAAAACCCTCTTTCTCTGTTAGAGTATGATAGTTTGTGCAAAGATAAGACTAAAGCTTGCCAACGTTAAAGATGTTTCTAACATCTTAAATGAAGTGTTTTAGCATTGTAGAAAAACAGATTTCAGTGAGTTACTACTTTCATGATCTTGCACATATGTGTGAGCTTCTAAGCATAAAACGCTCAGTTTAGCGCTTTCTGTAAACAGTAACACTCTGTTAGTGCAACTAAGCAACATGAACAGAAAGAAAGCATGCAAGTGCTGAAAAACTTCTTTCTCTGTTAGAGAATGATAGTTTGTGCAAAGTTAAGACTAAAGCTTGCCCACGTTAAAGATGTTTCTAACATCTTAATGAAGTGTTTTAGCATTGTAGAAAAACAGATTTCAGTGAGTTACTACTTTCATGATCTTGCACATATGTTTGAGCTTCTAAGAATAAAACGCTCAGTTTAGCGCTTTCTGTGAACAGTAACACTCTGTAAGTGCAACTAAGCAAATGAACAGAAGAAAGCAAGCAAGTGCTGAAAACTTCTTTCTCTGTTAGAGAATGATAGTTTGTGCAAAGTTAAGACTAAAGCTTGCCCACATTAAAGCTGTTTCTAACATCTTTAAATGAAATGTTTGAGCAATGCAAAAACAGATTTCAGTGAGTTACAAGTTTTATGATTATGAACCTAAGTTTGAACTTCTAAGCATAAGTCGCTTAGTTTATCGCTTCTGTGTACAGAAACACTCTGTTAGTGCAACTAAGCAAATGAACAGAAAGAAAGGCCACAAGTGCTGAAAACATTCTTTCTCTGTTAGAGAATGATAGTTTGTGCAAAGTTAAGACCTAAAGCTTGCCCACATTAAAGATGTTTCTAACATCTTAAATAAAATGATTCAGCAATGCAGAACACAGATTCAGTGAGATTGCTAGTTTTATGATCATGAACATATGTTTGAGATTCTAAGCATAAAACGCACAGTTCTTTTAGCGTTTCTGTGAAAAGTAACACTCTGTTAGTCCAACTAAGCAATATGAACAGAAAGCATGCAAGTGCTGAAAATCTTCTTTCTCTGTTAGAGAATGATAGTTTGTGCAAAGTTTAAGACTAAGCTTGCCAACATTAAAGAGTTTCTAACATCTTAAATGAAGTGTTTTAGCATTGTTAGAAAAACAGATTTCAGTGAATTACTACTTTCATGATATTGCACATATGTTTGAGCTTTAAGCATTAAAACGCTCAGTATTAGTGCTTTCTGTGAACAGTAACACTCTGTTAGTGCAACTAAGCAAATGAACAGAAAGAAAGGCCAAAGGGCTGAAAAACCCTCTTTCTCTGTTAGAGAATGATAGTTTGTGCAAACGTAAGACTAAAGCTTGCCAACGTTAAAGATGTTTTCTACATCTTAAATGAAGTGTTTAGCATGTAGAAAAACAGATTTCAGTGAGTTACTACTTTCATGATCTATGCACACTATGTTTGAAGCTTCTAAGCATTAAACGCTCAGTTTAGCGCTTCTTTGTAACAGTAACACCTCTGTTAGTGCAACTAAGCAAATGAACCGAAAGAAAGCATGCAAGTGCTGAAAAACTTCTTTCTCTGTTAGAGAATGATAGTTTGTGCAAAGTTAAGACTAAAGCTTGCCCACGTTAAAGATTGTTTCTAACATCTTTAATGAAGTGTTTAGCATTGTAGAAAAAACAGATTTCAGTGAGTACTACTTCATGATTCTTGCAATATGTTTGAGCTTCTAAGCATAAAACGCTCAGTTCTAGCGCTTTCTGTGACCAGTTTAACACTCTGTTAGTGCAACTAAGCAACTGAACAGAAAGAAAGCATGCAAGTGCTGAAAACCTTCTTTCTCGTTAGAGAATGATAGTTTGTGCAACGTTAAGACTAAAGCTTGCCCACATTAAAGATGTTTCTAACCTCTTTACATGAAGTGTTTTAGCAATTGCAGAAAAACAGATTTCAGTGCGTTACTACTTTTATGATCATGAACATATGTTTGAGCTTTCTAAGCATAAAACGTCAGCTTAGCGTTTTCTGTGTAACAGTAACACTCTGTTAGTGCAACTAAGCAAATGAACAGAAAGCAAGGCCACAAGTGCTGAAAAACCTTCTTTCTCTGTTAGAGAATGATAGTTTGTGCAAAGTTAAGACTAACAGCTTGCCCACATTAAAGATGTTTCTAACATCTTAATGAAGTGTTTTAGCATTGTAGAAAAACAGATTTCAGTGAGATTACTTACTTTCATGATCTTGCACATATGTTTGAGCTTCTAAGAATAAAACGCTCAGTTTAGCGCTTCTGTGAACAGTAACACTCTGTAAGTGCAACTAAGCAAATGAACAGAAGAAAGCAAGCAAGTGCTGAAAACCTTCTTTCTCTGTTAGAGACATGATAGTTTGTGCAAAGTTAAGACTAAAGTCTTGCCCACATTAAAGCTGTTTCTAACATCTTTAAATGAAATGTTTAGCATGCAAAAACAGATTTCAGTGAGTTACAAGTTTTATGATATGAACCTAATGTTTGACTTCTAAGCATAAAACGCTTAGTTTTCGCTCGTGTACAGAAACACTCTGTTAGTGCAACTAAGCAAATGAACAGAAAGAAAGGCCACAAGTGCTGAAAACCTGCTTTCTCTGTTAGAGAATGATAGTTTGTGCAACGTTAAGACAAAAGCTTGCCCACATTAAAGATCTTCTAATCTTAAATTAAGTGTTTTAGCATTGAAGAAACAGATTTCATGAGTTACTACTTTTATGATCATGAACTTATGTTTGAGCTTCTAAGCTTAAAACGCTCAGCATAGCGTTTCTGTGAACAGTAACACTCTGTTAGTGCAATTAAGCAAATGAACAGAAAGAAAGGCCACAAGGGCTGAAAACCCTCTTTCTCTGTTAGAGAATGATAGTTTGTGCAAAGATAAGACCAGCTTGCCAACGTTAAAGATGTTTCTAACATCTTAAATGAAGTGTTTTAGCATTGTAGAAAAACAGATTTCAGTGAGTTACTACTTTCATGATCTTGCACATATGTGTGAGCTTCTAAGCATAAAACGCTCGCATAGCGTTTCTGTTACAGAACACTCTGTTAGTGCAACTAAGCAAATGAACAGAAAGAAAGGCCACAAGGCTGAAAAAATTTTCTGTTAGAGAATGATAGTTGTGCAAAGATAAGACTAAAGCTTGCCAACGTTAAAGATGTTTCTAACATCTTAATGAAGTGTTTAGCATTTTATAGAAAAACAGATTTCAGTGAGTTACTACTTTCATGATCTTGCACATATGTTTGAGCTTCTAAGAATAAAACGCTCAGTTTAGCGCTTTCTGTGAACAGTAACACTCTGTAAGTGCAACTAAGCAAATGAACAGAAAGAAAGCAAGCAAGTGCTGAAAACCTTCTTTCTCTGTTAGAGAATGATAGTTTGTGTAAAGTTAAGACTAAAGCTTGCCCACATTAAAGCTGTTTCTAACATCTTTAAATGAAATGTTTGAGCAATGCAAAAAACAGATTTCAGTGAGTTACAAGTTTTATGATTATGAACCTAAGTTTGAACTTCTAGCATAAGTCGCTTAGTTTATCGCTTCTGTGTACAGAAACACTCTGTTAGTGCAACTAAGCAAATGAACAGAAAGAAAGGCCACAGTGCTGAAAACATTCTTTCTCTGTTAGAGAATGATAGTTTGTGCAAAGTTAAGACTAAAGCTGCCCACATTAAAGATGTTTCTAACATCTTTAAATAAAATGATTCAGCAATGCAGAACACAGATTTCAGTGAGATGCTAGTTTTATGATCATGAACATATGTTTGAGATTCTAAGCATAAAACGCACAGTTTAGCGCTTTCTGTGAAAAGTAACACTCTGTTAGTCCAACTAAGCAAATGAACAGAAAGCATGCAAGAGCTGAAAATCTTCTTTCTCTGTTAGAGAATGATAGTTTGTGCAAAGTTAAGACTAAAGCTTGCCAACATTAAAGATGTTTCAACATCTTAAATGAAGTGTTTTAGCATTGTAGAAAAACAGATTTCAGTGAATTACTACTTTCATGATATTGCACATATGTTTGAGCTTCTAAGCATAAAACGCTCAGTTTAGTGCT
>JANHFF010000437.1:0-40000 GCA_024542945.1 allo-octoploid hybrid of Carassius auratus x Cyprinus carpio
GTGATGTAGAAATATAAGAACAACAACAACAACAATAATAATACAATTATAAAAACCTAATAAATAAAAAATAGCAAAACAACAAAACAAAATATCCATTTGCATCTAAATTATCTAAAAAAAAGCGCTGTAACTGCGTAAATTTTTTTTTAATCATTCTCTGCTCATTGTTCATAAAAACATTTTGTTGTGTGTGTGTGTGTGTGTGTGTGAGAGAGAGAGAGAGAGAGAGAGAGAGAGAGAGAGAGAGAGAGAGAGAGAGAGAGAGAGAGAGAGAGAGAGAGATGACATGCTTTGGGACAGGACTAGTTTCCTTTCTCTCTCTCGCTCTTTCTCTCTCTGTTAATACAGTATGTTAAGGAAATAACGCGGTCAGGGGCCCAACGGGGAGAGAGAGAGAGAGAGAGAGAGAGAGATCTCCTCCAGCTGCTCCACTCCACTCCAGACCATCCTCTTCATCGCAGATCCGCTCTCCCTCTGCGGTCGGAGATACAAAGTCCAGCAGCTTGAAGAGTTTATCCGCGGTTTGATGAGGCTCCGTGGCTCCGCGGAGCGCCGGAAGGAGACGGGGGAGGAGGGGGCGGAGGCGCGGGGAGGCCGCGGAGGGGCTCCGGAGATGCCGAGGGGGGCAGAGACGGAGAAACCGAGAGAGCGAGAGATGGCGGCGGGAGGAATCACCACGCTCCCGGCCGCACCGGACGACGGGGCGAGCGGAGGCTTTCCTTCGGGGAACTTCAAGGAGCCCAAGCGGCTTTACTGCAAAAACGGCGGATACTTCCTGCGGATCAACTCTGACGGGCGAGTGGACGGGATCCGCGAGAAGAGCGACCCGCACAGTGAGTGCGTTTGTTCTGTTCTTCCGCGGAAAAACCGACGATCCAGAGCCTACAAACACCCTTTATGCGTCTGATGTGGAGCAGAGATGAGAATCTGGCCCTGATGATGATGATGATGATGATGATGATGATGATTATGTCAGATTTTACAGGTCCATCTTCAAACTCTTGAGTTCTACTGCATTTAAAATCTGAATACTGTTCACATTCAGGGACCAGTCATAACTTAGTGTTTTTAAACTAAAACCATATTGTAGCTAAATGTAAAAAAAAAAAAATAGAAAAAAAAAATCAAAGTCATGTTAATCCGGCATTTATGGCTAATTTATAAAAATAAAAATTGAGAAATTGTAAATTAAATTAAAACACAATGGTGCAAAAATAAAATCAATATTAATGAGAAGTTTTTTGTATATAGCACTGTATGAAATTTATAATAACATATAATCTGTGAATCATTGGAATGAATGGAATGTAATTAAATTCCTTTGAATTTATAACTCATGATTACTCAAAAAAAACAGTCCAAATCTATGAAACCAACATATTTATTTCTAACAAAACAACAAATATTACTCTGAAAAGTTTTCAATATTTTTAGGCAAGTAATTTTAATTGTATAAACGTCCACTTTAAGATGAAAAAAGTGATCAGTTTTCATGCCTCATGGTCCGTCAATAGACACACACATTCATGTTTATCAACAAAATTCAGTCCCAGAAGTGTGTGCGATATGGAGAAAGGTGAAATATATTTTATTAAAGCTTTTTTGACACTAATATAACTTTGACACCTCCTTATGGGTCCAAAATGACCTGAAAACAAAACGTGTAACTTTTTATATACGGTTATATCTCTTAAAAAATGTATAAATGAACAAACGTAGTTCAAGAGTTCACAGAATATAGAGTAACTGTGTGTGTGTGTGTGTGTGTGTGTGTGTGTGTGTGTTACATCATGTTTTCATAAAGTGTGTTATAAAGACTGGTGAGTGTGTGTAAATGAAGAGGAAATGGTCTCCTTATTCCAAGTTCAGTTCAGTCAAAATAGAAACTGAAACACTGATCTCTTTAGTTTAGACTCATGGTCAGAATGAAAAATCCTGTTGCTAGGGGCAACCACTGAGTGACACTTCTCAAACCCCGCCCACCTCACGCTTCATTTATTCGGACCTGAACCTCTGTGTTTGATACTCTTTACATAGTTTGCATCATTTCTGAGAGTAATCAACCATATTTGTTTCTGATAAAACCTTTGCTGGTAACCATTTACAATAAGGTCCGATTAATTAATGCATTAACTAACAATGAGCAATGCATTTGTTACAGTTATTAATTTTTGTTAGCTTTTAATCAAAAAATTTAAAAATACAACTGTTCACTTGTAGTTCATGTCAGCTCAGGTCCAATTAATGATGCAACTTTTGATGAACAATGTTTTCAAATGGAGGCTTGGGAATGAAAACTCACTGACTGAAAACTCATGTTTTAATAATTATAATAACAGAAATCTGTCTATCTATATTGCACATTGAATCTCTTATTTACGTCGTGTTTATACTTTGTTGATTATATAAAAACTATAAGCAAGCGCAGAGCTCATGCTGAACTTATGAATGACAAAATAACCTTAAATAATTCATACATTACATGGTTGAGTGCATGCATAAGTGTATAAGTGCATAGTGTATAGTGCGTCTTTTTAAAGTCTGGCATATTGAGCGTTCTGATTTAGATGCCTCTGATTGGCCATCACATTCACGCCCTCAACAGACACCTGTGATTGGCTACAATGCTCAACGCGGCAAAATTAAAACCGCTGGTGCTCTTCACAGAGCACGTGCACAAACACGGGAGCGGAACACAAATCTGTGGCCACCGGAACTAACCGGGAAGGCTGGTGTCATTAGTATGAGGAGTGTAACGGTTGCTCACGGTTCGGTTCATGGTTCGCGAAGTCGGTACGAACCAAGAGTAACTTACAGATCGTTTGTGTGTTTGTTCTCTCGCAGTCCGGCTGCAGCTCCAGGCCACGGCCGTCGGTGAGGTGGTGATTAAAGGGATCTGTGCGAACCGTTACCTCGCCATGAACGCGGACGGACGACTGATCGGAACGGTGAGACGCTCTCTTGATCTTACAGCTCTTGGTCTTTACTTTATCATCTTTAGCTGTATGCACATTCGGGGGCTGACGTGAAGTCAAGTCAAGTAAAGCGCTTTTCACAATACACATCACTTCAAAGCAGCTTTACAGAAAATCTGTGTCTTAAAGGGATAGTTCATCCAAAAATGAAAGTCACCCAAGGATTTACTCACCCTCAAGCCATCCTAACTCTATATGACTTTCTTCTTTAAGACGAATCCAATTGGAGTTATATTAAAAAATGTCCTGGCTCTTCCAAGCTTTATAATGGCAGTGAATGTTTTTTTTTTTCCAATAGTCCAAAAGAAGTCTAGTAAAGTGCAAAACAAAACACTTGTCACAAATTAGAAGTACAAAATGAAGATCTGTAAAGAAAAATGTGGGAGGATTTCAATATAAACCAAGAGGAGACTGGTTTTCCTTTGTTAAAGTACACTGTAAAACCCGATAAGTTCAGAATACTCAAAATTTTTGTGGCCACCGATTACCTAAAAATATTTCATTATAAAACAGATAGTTCCGGTCCTTGATTCTGATTGGTTGAGCCGCGTTCGAAGCTGTTGTAAATTACTCTACAAACACACACCTTTGTTTACGTTTGTGTGTTGCTCGGCAACCACTTTGTTGGAACCACAACTGATTCTGAGGAACTACATTGTTTGGTGGAAGAATACGGTTTTTATTAATATCATTACACTTTAACCGTAATAAGTATATGGAATAACCGTTCTTTAAAAGCAATAAGCCTCGTGAAGCCGTGGTTTACAGTGAATTTATAACAGCTAAGGTGCGTTGTTAGGCACGACGTGACATTTCCAACGTAATTACGTAATTTGTGCTAGTGCAAGACCAGCATTTGTCCTCAAAAACCTTAATTTCTTTGCGCCTGAAAACAGTAGGGCTCCAAACTGCGACTAAAACAGTCACATTTATGACCAAAAGTATTAAATTGCAAGTTAAGTTTTTGCTGAGGTCACCACTGGCGATTAGGCCTATGTATTTAAATTTTATAACTTAAAATTTGCATGTAATGCCTTTTTTTCCTGATTGTTTTGTGATCACATCATTTGCTATGTTCACTAAGACAATGCACATCAAAGTTTTAGTTGAAAAAATAGTTTCAAACAGTCCTCATCTCTGCCGCGCAGCTGATAAACGCAGCTCAGTCGTGCAGCGCGAGCGAGATCGAAATAACGGAGACGTAAGAAGTGAAAGCGAGGAAAAGCAGCGTCTATTTCATGCACAACTTGAACAAACTACAACAGGTAAAGCTGTCAGCTGTGTGGATATTGGCAATGACGTTAACAATTCTCGTTTATAATCATTAATAATATGACTTCTTCTTAAGATCTCAGGTCTATGCTGTTTTCTTTTAATGCGTGAACTTCATTATTTGAAGCACACTTGCCGTCCAGTAATCGCAAAAAGCTTTGTTACTTTTTAATAAATGAAGTATCAGCTTTAAAATGATTCAAAATTCATAACGAAATACAAACAATGAATACAGTTTTTGGTCCTCTTTAATGAGGCAGGCGCGATCGCGTTAGCGCCTCAGTTCAAGCGCATGCAACCCAATTAATCTTTCTCTTTACTACTCTAGTAGGCTACATAATAAACATGAATTAAAGGGGTCATATGATGCCGCTAAAAATAACATTATTTGGTGTATTTGGTGTAATGAAATGTGTTTATGCGGTTTAAGGTAAAAAAAAAAAAAAACATTATTTTCCACAAAATGTACATTATTGTTTCTCCTCTATGCCCCGCCTTCTGAAACACGTCGATTTTCACAAACCTCATCGCTCTGAAAAGCGAGGTGTGCTGTGATTGGCCAGAGAGGCCATGTAGAGATGTGGGGGGTGTTACAAATAGCCGTTTCAGGGGGGCGTGGACGAGTCTAAACTTTGATAAAGAATATCTCTTTGGATTTGAGACTTTAGTCTTTGCAACTTCACAGATCTTCTTTATTCACCAAGAGCTTGTAACACTCCAAAGAGAAAGGAAAATTGGAAATCGCATCATATGACCCCTTTAAAGGTAAAAGATAGGCTATTTTATAAGAGAGCCCACAGGACAACTTACTGAAATGTCTCAAAAGCTCATTTATTGTTTTAAACTGCAGAAAACATGTAAAGCTTGTAAACATTGCAACATAATATACATTTACCTCAGAATAACCCTTCGGTGTCCATAAGCTCATCAGTCAGCTAGAAAAATAACTATAAAGAGGAGCATTTTGCTATATTTATGTGCTATTGCATTTTAATATTTTATGCATTTTTACATGTTGTCTATGATTCAACTCCTATAAAATTGCATTTTACTAATGAAGAAAAACAGACTGAAATGTGAAAGAAATACATTCTTAAAAATAAAGGTGCTTAAAAGGTTCTTCACAGAACCATTTTTGGTTCCACAAAGAAGCATTCGGTCAAAGGTTCTTTAAAGAAGCATCTCTTTCTCAACTTTTTATAATCTGGAGAGCCTTCTTTCACCACAGAGAATCGTTTGTGAAACGTAAAGGTTCTTCAGAAGTTAAAGGTTCTTTATGAAACCATTTAGACAAAAAAGGTTCTTCTGTGGCATCGTGAAGCACCTTTATTTTTAAGAGTGTATGACAACATTTCCAGGATGCACTGAGGAGGAGCCCAAGCTACACTCAGTGGCCAAGTGATGCTCCATGATACTGGTACAGACTCTGTGTAACGAACAATGCGTGACTGTAGATTTCAAGCTGGAAAAGACATTTAGTTCCCACTTTAAGTGAACCCTAGTTCCCAGGTCATCGACAAGATTGATTAAAATGCTGATAAAGTCAAGAAAAGATGAGACATAAACATGACAGTATGATTGAAATGTTAAAATGTACAAAAATTAAATAAAATAAAAACACATTTATTCTGTGGCACCTAAAAAATATATATTTCTTCTTATAGGAGCCAATGGCTCCTTACTCGATTTTTTTTGTTTGAAGCCCTGGACAGAAAGACATGAATATCATGATGACATGGGGGCGAGTAAATTATCAGGAGATTTTTATTCTGGAAGTGAAGAAATGTTACCAGTTACAGGACCTAAGAGAAGGCAGTAGTCCTGTCGCATTGTATCTTGAATAATCAGAAAAATAATACAAAATAAAATATTCAATAAAATACATATAGTTTACAGCGACAAATGAACAATTACTCCTCATTGTCAAAAACTGACTTTTTGTCAGTAGCCAACATTATTTTGTTTTCTAAACCACATAAAACATTTGAATGATAGAAAACAGCTTCAAACCAGGGGTCCGGGGTCCACTAAAGGGCCTCAGAAAACCTCAGAGTTGACTTTAAATGACTTACAATAAGACCAAACAAACTTGCAAATCAGTATTATTGTAGTATAATTGATTTTTTATTATAGTTTTTTGTAAATATTTTGAATTAGATTTTATATATTCCATTTTAAATGTAATTCTAGTTGTAGTTTTAGTCATATTGTTTTGTTTTTGTCTTTAATTAGTTTTTTATATGCCTCTCTCTCTCTCTCTCTCTCTCTCTCTCTCTCTATAGTTTTTATTAGGTTTTAGTTATTTTTTAATTACTTACACACACACACACACACACACACACACACAAGCTGTTTCCGTTGATGTGGTTTAGGGAATCCTAAGCTCGTCTGTAATCCTCTTTCAGAGTTCGTCATAAAGCACAGATCTGTACGTCAGAAGAGTCTGACTCCCCTGAACACATTCACATTTTACCACGGTATCAACATGCTTGAGATTCTTTTGATCGTTCGTTTGTGTGAAACTGAAAAACTGAATCATGTCACAAACAGCAGCTGAGTGTAAAGATCCTGTGCCTGTGTTTGCGTTACATTCGAGCACACACACACACACACACACACACACACACACACACACACACACACACACACACACACACACACACACACACACACACACACACACTTAAATAAATCTGAATGGGGGCATTTCATAGACATGTTATTTTTATTTTAGTTCACAAATTTGACCCCAGAATACGGTTAAATAGACGCACACTCAGAGTTGATTGGAGCTGTGAGAGTCTCTGTGCTCCTGAAACAATGCTTACATTGATGACGGAGGTGTTGCACAACAGTCAGTGAACAGCCAGCTCTCCTTGCTCAAAACTCACGACAGGAAACATCAGCGTCGGCTCTAGAATGAAACATAATAACATAATAACATAAATGAAACATAACAAAGTCTTGACGTTTCATCTGACGCCATCAACCACCTTCATACTCTCAGGAATAAAGGTTTCACAAGGCTGTTTTGGCAGCAGTGCTCAACTGCTTTTGCACTACAGAAATGATTTTTTACTGAGTATTTCGGTCTTGTTTTCCAGCACAAATATCCAAACATTCTTAAATCAAGATACATTTACTAAAGTAGCAAAACGATTTAGGATATTAAGTTTAGTGTTCTGAGAAAAATATCAAGATGAAGTAAGTTTGTGCTGAAAACAAGAACAAATATCTGCCAATGAGTTAAAAAAGAAAAGAAAAGTGTTTTCCCTTTGAATTTTTCAGACCCCATTAGCAGGTATGTTTCTTTTTATAAAGCACAAATGCACTTAAATAAATGTATCTCAACCCTTTGGTGCACATCTTTTTTTTACTTTAATGAGGTGGACATACTATATTTTAGTTTGATTGTTTTTTTATTTAATATTTTGTATTTTTACAGGACTTTATGGTACTAAATTATATTTATGCAGTAGTTATAATCCTTTTTACATGCACTTTTTGAGCATAGATCTGAAAATAAAATATTAATCTTACATGCCCTGGAGAACAAAAAAGTTTTTTTTTTTGTTTTGTTTTTTGATTGAAGACTCTTTTTAAAGAAGACACTTGGCAGATTATTGCTGCAGTGAAAAACATAATATTTGTAATACTTTGTAATACAAAACTACTATTATATACTATCGATCTAAACAAGTTGTGTTTCAAATTTGAGGTTGATATCACAAAAAAAAATAAGATTTTGTTTGTGCGCAGTACCAAACGTTTCCACTAGATAATATTCGCTTCTCAATTATTTCCAATGCAGTCACATTTCACCACGAGGAGTATAAGTGTGACTGTTTTTAGTGCCATTTAACCCTTTCGAATGTCCATGATTTTTTTTTGTGTTTACGTGGCAAGTGCCAAAACCTTTACTAAGTTTCATACTGTTCTAAAAAATAAAAATAAAAAAATTATAAAAATGTTTAACCAAAGCACCAAAGGCTGAAGAATGTTTGAATATTTGCACTGAAAAAGAAGACAAAAAAAAAAAAAAAACTAAGAAATTTTTTTGCATTGCATTTGGTGATCAATTCTTGAAAGATTTTTTTTTTTTTTTTTTAAGTGTGAAAAACATCTTAATAATCTAAAGAATCTTATAACACTGTAAAAAACCTTGGAAAGGATCCATGGATGTTAAAGGTTCTTCACGGAAGCATCAATGGGAATTATTTTTAAGAGTGTAGAGACACATTCATTCTCGTTTAAGATCCTGTTTTAATCTGAAACAGGTCAGATAGTGTTGGCTTTAACATGAGCAGCATGTCAACATTACGAAGGTCACATAAAACAGCCACACTGGCCTGAAGCGCTGGGTTGACGGTCTCACATTCCTGTCAGGAGACGTTTTCCAGACATCCGGCTCGAGCTGCTCAGGAAAGAGAGGCAGTGTTTCACAAGCTGTTGCAGATAATAGATGACAAATGCTAATATTCCAGCACAGTTTTACTGCTGTAGCTGAAATAAGACTCTCGGTGAGGTTTGAGCTCAGAGGGATCCAAAAATCTGAGAGCACACTGAAAAACTGGAAACAAAGTTTTAGGATCAAATCACGATGGAGAACATGATTATTGTGTTGTTCATGCAGCTGCTGCTATTAAAGCAGACACATACTGATGAAAATGCATTTTTCAGTTGAACTTTTCAAACTTTTTTAACCAGTTGTTATGCTGATTAGATATTTTATAGTGACAAAAAGGTATTTAATGCTAGAAATTTGAGCTACAATGATGTTTTAATGAGTTACTTTTTCAAACAAGTAACACAAGTTATTTTGTTTTCCCATTTATTCACTCACACGTCTCCTGCCGCCACTTCCTTCAGCATGAGGCTTATTCATTTCACGTTTGGTGTGAAAAGACCCTTACAGTTTCCAAAAAATATAACTTTTGGGTTTTCTGTTATTAACAAACAAACAAGCGAGCCCAGCCCAGCTGAAAAAAAGTAACGCGAAAGTAACATAACACCATAAAAAGTAACACAATTGGTTACTTTTTAATTGAGTAATGCAATATTGTAATGCATTACTTTTAAAAATAAAATAACTTTCCCCATCACTAATGACAACTTTCAAACTTCAAAACATTTTTAAATTTTTCCAATCATTATGCTGACTATATATTTAATGCTTTAAATGCTAAACAGAGTGCAGTTTGAGTTAAACTGATGTGTTAATTCTGTCGTCTTCCAATTGAACTTTTTAAGCTGTTTATATATTTCCATTCTTAAAAAATGTTTTTTAATGCTTTAGATGATGCAGGCGGTGATGTGTGTCAATGTTGTCTTTGTCTCTGTCTCAGAGGAGAACAACAGATGAATGTTATTTCCTGGAGCGCCTGGAGTCGAATAACTACAACACGTACCGATCCCGGAAGTACCCCGACTGGTACGTGGCTCTGAAGAGAACAGGCCAGTATAAATCGGGTTCGAAGACCAGCCCGGGCCAGAAGGCCATCCTGTTTCTGCCCATGTCAGCCAAGTGCTGATGGAGAGATGCTGTCAAACCTGAACCGAGAGCGACAGACCACTGACTCAGACGATGAGCTCATCCGGATAAGTGCAGATTCTTCAGCGTGTCTGGAAAAAACACTTCCCTTCAGCATTTCTATCTAGGAACGCTTCCCAAACAGATGTACTTGGAGAGCATTACAGGGTTTATTTGTTCGTGTTCGGTCACCCTGGAGATATCAGCAATATCCTCAGAAGAGGCTTTCGTCAATTCTGACAGGCGCGATATGATCTCAGATCCAACTTTCCAAAATACAGTCTTATTCCACTTGATTCCCTCGAGCAAGGGCAGAAGGGTTGGTTCGGAGAGTTCACTGATCTGCACTAAACCTGCACTATTTCTCGCAGGAATGTTTTTAGTTTGGCTACAAAATGTGAGTTTACTTTAATGCTGCTCCTTTATGCAAATATATGCAAGTATTTCTATACTGTATTTTAGAGAGAGAGAGGGTTTTGCGAACACAAAGATTCGCTTTGATGAAGGGATTCCGAGTACATCATGAATGTTTTTTGTTTTTTCCGTGAAACTTTATTCTCTTTTTCATATATCATCTTGGCTAGAAAAAATAGTTTTTATTTAGTTTAGTTACATTGTTGCTGCGAGTAACAGTAACAGTTTATCATTTCTTGAGGTAACTGAGAAATCAGATTCCTTGATTAAAAAGTCTATAGGTCACATATTATAAAGTTCAGAAACACACTCTTAAAAATAAAGGCTCTTCAGTGGAACAAAGAAACATTATCAAGATCCATTTTGCCATTTAATCAGCTTTTAAAAATCCATTCATTATAGCACTTTTTTTAAAACTAAGAAATAATAAATTCTGGTTTGAATCATAAAATCTAGAAGATTAAGTTTATTTTAAGAGCCAAGATGTTCTTCTTGTTGCCATTACTGAGAAATCTATTACAAACACTACAAAAGCTTTCTTGATATATATTTCACAAAAGTACTTTATAATATAAATAATACTGTATAATGTTTGTTTTTATTATATAAGGTTTTTTTTTTTTTTTTTTTTGCACGGCAGAGTAATTAACTGAGAAATGCAAAAATAGGCTTAATTTTCATTATTAAAATATTTAGGTTTTGGTGTAAAATAAGACCCAAATATATTTTAAGATATGTATTTAGATACAGTCTTCATGAGATCCAAACCGGTTTCAGTTCTAATTGCAATCTTTATTTTTAGAGTACACTGCAACAAAAAAAAAAAAAAGTTTTTTGTCTTATTTTCCAGTACAAATATTGTATTTTTTTTTTTTTTTAATTCAGGACACATTTACTGGAGATGAAAAATTTTTTTTTTTTTTTTTTTTTTTTTAAATGCTTTTAAGCATGTTTAAGCTCAAAAAAATATATGCAAATAAAAAAATCATAAAAATAATCTTGTTTTCCTTTAGAAATAAGTTTATTTTTCTGATGCCATTGGCAGATATTTGTTTTTGTTTTAAGCATTTATTTTGATACATTTTTCAGAAAACAAGACTATCTTAAGTCATTTTTTTCTCCAGTAAATGTATCTTGATTTAAGAAGGTTTATATATTTGTACTAGAAAACAAAACGCATTATTTAGTGCAGTGTAGTGTTGCTCTGTGGTACAGCTGATAGAAGAGGCCGGCAGCCGCTCCACTGTGAGGTCGATGTTGTGGAAACCGTTTTCCAGTCCGTACAGCAGAAGTCTGGCGACGCGGCTCGTGATCGGCGTGGTCTCGGTGAGTTCAGCCACATCGAACCACTGGCAGCGCAGACACTCTTGAGTGCAGAGGTTGGTATGGTAGGAGAGCGGGCTGAGTCTGCAGATCAGGTACATGTCGGACACCCTGAACGCTCCCGGATCATTGTGCTGCTGACGGATACTGAGCAGAGATCGGAACTGGGATCGCACCCCGGTTTCTTCAAAAACCTCCCGAACGGCCGTCTCGTCTGAAATAAAGCATCCAGTTAGAATAGAGAAACTCTTTCTAGCATCTGAGCTGCTGGTAAATACTGTCAAAACTTCACCGCAACAGGAACTTACTTGGTTTAAAGCAACAGTTCACCCATAAATTAAGATTAAAATGCAGTTTGTTTCTTCATCAGGTTTGTAGAAATGTAGCACTGCATCAGTGTCTCAGCAATGGATGCTCTGCAGTGAATGGGTGCCGTCAGAATAAGAGTCTTCTCCAGATGTGAACTGATGGACTGGAGTGCTGTGGATTATTGTGATGTTTTTATCAGCTGTTTGGACTCTCATTCTGACGGCACCCATTCACTGCAGAGCATCCATTGCTGAGACACTGATGCAGCGCTACATTTCTACAAACCTGATGAAGAAACACTGCATTTTCACACCTTTTTTGGTGAACTATTCCTTTAAATATTTTCACACAATCAGTTCGACTAATAACTTTGTTTACTGTATTTTAAATGAGATTTATAGAAATATAGAGTAGGGTAAAACTTTACAAGAAGTCCTGAATGAAATCTTTTATTGTACACTTGTGAACACAATGTAACTTTTATGCAGAACTGTTTCAGAACGAGCATTGTGACTTATATAGGGATGTAATCGATATTTGTCATTAGTAAGTCAGCGAAAATCTAGTTTATATACAAGTCGACAATAAATATTGTTTTATTTGTATTAAAGAAGGGTACTTTTGTAACTGAATGTTTTGAGGGTCTCAAATCTTAGATGATGTTCTTATAAATGCACGTTTGGAGCAGGTTAGGGTTCTTTCACTGCTTTTACTTTGTGTAAAAGAACATTCTGTTCATGTTTTCTCCAAGATCTGACAGACCAGCGGGAAACTTCCAAGCATTCTTAGTCTGAGAAGGAAAGAAAAGTCTTGTTTAACACGTGCATGTTATTTTAGCTGAACACTTAGAAATATATTTTTATGGAAATAAGTCATTTTATCTTTCTGTTTTTGTTCCACGTTCACAGATGATCTAAATATTATTTATATCTATCAGTACGATATCAAATATTTTCATTAAAATGTTTCTACTAAGGTCCATTACATATTGAGTTTTAAAAGAATATAGAAAATGCTGCTAGTTATAAATGCAACTTTGATTCTTACTTGAGTGGTTTTTGGTCAATTAAAAAAATACAATGTAATGTAACAGCTTTAAAGGTTTGTGATATGAAAATCTTTCTGTACTATCAATAAAAATCAATATTTTTGTGGGCAATTATGTTTAAAAGTATTTGAATTCTATCATTAATATGAAGTATTTAACACAAGCTGCATTGCAAATGAAAAACAAATTCAATGTATTGAACAACAATGAAAATATTTTATGTATGTAAATAACTGTTTTCTAGACACTTAATTAAAAGCTCATAATAGCTTGCATATAAATTGATTTGCTTTTTAAAAACAAATTAGCAGTAAGAACTAAAAGTAAACAGGAAGTGTTAAAGTGATTAGTACTCTGTTCCTGTTTCCTCTTGTTAACTCCTGATTGTTATCATCTGTTTCTCGTTAGTCTGTGTTTCTTTAAGCTCGCTTGTTTTCACCGTTCTTTGTCAGAGTTTGTCCATTGTTGGTGCGTTCAGGTTTATTCTTCATGGATGTTCTTGGGTTTTAACTCTTTATGATTTTGTTGTTTTGATAAACTTAAACTGCATTTGGATCCAATTCTCCCTCGACTCTATACATAGCGCTGCATCAGTGTCTCAGCAATGGATGCTCTGCAGTGAATGGGTGCCGTCAGAATGAGAGTCCAAACAGCTGATAAAAACATCACAATAATCCACAGCACTCCAGTCCATCAGTGAACATCTGGAGAAGACAAAAGCTGAAACAAATCCAGCGTCAAGACGTTTTTAACTGAAATACATAGAGTCTATAATCCATAATAACACTTCCTCCAGTGAAAAAGTGCATCTCCTGTTGTCTCTCACATCAAAATCCAGACACATATTTGTTTAAACGCTGCTTGATCTGTGCAGATTTCTCTCCTGATTCATACCAGAACACTTTTTCACTGGGGAGTTCATCTCATTGCATCAGAGCATGTATCATTGTTTTTCTACTGGTGAAAGATGAAATGCTTCATTTCGAAACTAGAGAAACATCCCCATTGGATTGAATTTTAATAACACACTTGGTGCGCCCAGATGCAATCCGCTCCACGAAGATAAATACTCAGTGAACTTGACTAAAATGAGCTGCAATCCGACCTCTGATACTCCCAGAGATATTTTAAACCCGAACACACAGGCCATTTTACCAGTAAATGACGACCGAAACGGGCCGTGACGCAAGATAAAAGAGGAGGAAAGATGTTGGCGGGTGGATAAAACAATCCTTTGAGTTTCCATTCCAGAGCAGAGAGCCGCCCGCCGCGTGCGCTGCCCCGAGCACAACCCAACTGTTTATTTTACTGGGAAACGCTCTTGAGGCTCGAAGGCAGACGTTTAACGAGGTTACACACAGAATTCATTATCGCTCGAAGAGCCGTTCAATCGCAGTCTCAGATTTACAGAATTAGATTCTGGATTTAGAAATGTCTGTCGTCATTTACTTTAAACGTCTTTTATTTTCTTTCTTCCGTGAAACAGAAAATTAGAGGTTTAGCAGAATGTTCATGCTGCTCTTTTTATAATAAATGCACCAATCATGAGAATTGCGATGCCAGAACGCTGAATTTCGCCCAGAAGTTGGCGAGTTTGCAGGTGTGTAAATGATGACAGAATGATGGTTTTTGAGTGGACTGTCCCTTTAACACACGGAGTTGAACTCCACCACGCAAGAAAAACAAAAATTTAAAAAAATCTGCTTGGGTAAGTATAATTAAAAAATTTATTGTGACTTTTAAAAGTCACAATTATAATAAACCAAGTTGAAATTATGACATTATGCCATTTTATAACATAGTTTTGACTGTCAATTTCGATTTAGTATGTCATAATTGTTACTTTATCTCATAATTGACTTTGAAACTTACATACTATATCATAATTATTACACTGTCATTTTCATTTTTTTTATCTCATAATTGACAATTTTGACTCGTCGTAATTTTGATTTATCTCATAATTGACTTTTTATGCCAGAATTTTGACTTTATCTCATAATTATGACTCAGTATGTCATAGAGGCTTTTTATCTCATAATTTTCATTGTCATAATATTGACTTTATTTCATAACCATGCCATTTTTGGCCATAATTCCGACTTTTTATCTCATAATTATGGCTTTTTGTCAATTACAACAATAAAGTCATAATTTCAACTTGTCACCGAAAAATGTGTGGCTGAAATGGGCAAATGCGCTGTTTACTCCAGATGACCATCAGCAGCAGGCAGGTCAGCAGACCGAGGCTCGCAGGTACAACAGTGTGGCTTTGACTACATGTTTGTTTACATGCCGCCCAAAAATTACAGGGATGAAACTGTTTAACGGAGACAAAAATAATTTGGGGTTTTTAAGCAGCACAGAGCCTTATATCAGACACATCAGGTACTGATTCTGTACCTTATTTCTGTCCTGAACAACAAGGACTTTGCCGTTGGATTCGTCCACAACAGCACCTTTAAACAAGACAGCAATAATTCATGCTTACACAGAATCAACGAGAAAAACAGACGTGAATAACTGAGAGGGAATGTCTGTAGTGTAGTGTGTGTGTGTTTGTGGTTTTATATGACCCACTCCGGAACTCAACTTCCCCCTTGTGCGGTCACACACACACACACACACACACACACACACACACACACACACACACTCATGAGCCACTTCAAACCACAGATACAGACCAGCTGTTAACTTTATTAAACCCTGATAAAAGCTAATATTCAAAACTTATATATATATATATATATATATATATATATATATATATATATATATATATATATATATATAATATAGAAGAATCAGTGCGTCTCAAATCTGATCATCAGGATCTTTTGAGGAGCGTTTGTTTCCAGAAGCTTTACTTTCACTGTTCCTCAGCGGAGGAATGATCTTCACAAGCCTCCAGAACATCTCACATCTTCTGAGGAGCCTTTATTTCTTCATCTCTCAATCACTGCATTATATGTTTGGATCATTTACATCTCATCTCACTGAGACACATTACTGCAGATATAGAGCACAGACTCATATTTACATCAGTTTATATCAGTATCTGCTCTACTGTTATAAAGATCTCACTGATTTACTGCAGAATTGCATCATGTAAATATCAGCATCTGCAATAAAACAGAGCTGTTTTTCCTCCACATTCTCACTCTATCAGACTATATGAGTCATAAAAGCCTGATGGATCAAATATGGTGCTCTACAAAAAAACGTTAAGCTGTTATTGCTGTGAAATTGTCCCATAACAATTAACCCAGCTATGATCTAAATAAAAACACACAGAGGCTGTGGGTTTGGAAGTCGCACAGAAGGGAAATGCGGTCGGGTTATTCACTGCTAGAATATTCCAGACGTGGGATTTCACCTTCACGGCATTCGGCTTTAATCAAACACAAACACGCGTCGCGCAGCGGCTGCCAGACTGAGCTCATGCCGCTGCCCGGGGCATGTTTCCGGGCATGTTCGAACATGTCTGTCCGGTGCTCCGGAGGTGCGGCGCCGCCTGCTGGTCAAACAGAGAGCCGCTGATTCAGAACAGAACTCATTCTGCGCTCACCAGCGACTCCTACTTGATGTGTGGCGAACAGAGGCAGTCTGTCCTCTCCAGGTCCGAGCCACAGGCTGAGAACGGCCGCCGCAGAGAGACACTAACACACACACACACACACACACACACACACACACACACACACACTCTCTCTCTCTCTCTCTCTCTCTCTCTCTCTCTCACACACACACACACACACACACACTCTCTCTCTCTCTCTCTCTCTCTCACAGACACACACACACACACTCTCTCTCTCTCTCTCTCTCTCACACACACACACACACACACACACACACACAGAGAGAGAGAGAGATGTCAGTATGTGTTATATACACTAGAGTTCAAAAGTTAGGGATCAGGATAAAGAAATACTTTTATTCATCAAGGACTCATTAAATTGATCAAGAGTGACAGTAAAGACAGAGTTACAAAATATTTATATTTCAAATAAATGCTGTTCTTTTGAACTTTCTATTCATCTGTGAATCCTGAAAAATAAAATGCATCACAGTTTCCACAAAAATATTGTGCAGCACAACTGTTTTCAACATTGATAATAATCAGAAATGTTTCTTGAGCAGCAAATCATTATATTAGAATGATTTCTGAAGATCATGTGACACTGAAGACTGGAGTAATGATGCTGAAAATACAGCTGCACATCACAGAAATAAATTATAGTTTAACAGAGACTCACAGAGAAAACAGCTGTTTTAAATTGTAATAATATTTCACTATTTTTACTGTATTTTTGGTCAAATAAAAGCAGCTTTGATGAGCAGAAGAAACTTATTACTGACCTTAAATTTGAACGATAGTGTGTTTATAATTTTTTTTAATTTAATCCTGTAAATAAGCAAAGTTTAAAGATTTTGTAAAAAATAAAATAAAAACATATTATCACATAAAATAAATAAGAAATATCTCAAATACTATTTTTAGGTGATCTAGATGTAACTAATCAGGTCAGATATTCTGGTGATATACATGCCAAAAATTAAGACATTAATCCTTTTTTTTGTTTGTTTTTACTGTAATGATTTTTTTAAATACTAATTTATATATCAATATATAGCCTAAATATACAGATTTTTATTTTTAAATATTTATTAGCCTACATATTTCTCTATATTTAAAAATGTTACTCAAATTGATGACAATGTAGTTTGTAAGCAATAAATAAATCAAATTATAAAATCCTGTGCTGCACTGTAATATGATTTGTGGAAAACCAGCTGTGCGCTTGACACACAGGGAATACATGCATGTATAGCCTAACACGCATTTAGAGTCATTTACAGTTATTATTTTTCCAAGTTAATGTTGATTATTCCCGCTCCTGTACCCCGCAGCAGCTCGGTAAACTCGTCCTCGCACCGTCACGCCTCCGAACCGATCCGCATCCCCGGAGAGCAGAGGCGGGCAGAGCCGCTCCTGACAGCCGGAGCCGGGGCGAGGAGAACCGGCGCAAATACACCTGCGCCGCCCGAACACGGAGGAGACCCTGCAGAACCCCGAGGACATGATCCAGATAACACCAAAACAGCCAGCAGCAGCCGAGCGAACGCGTATTTACTCTAGTACTCACGCATATGAAAATACATAACCGCTTCAGAGCAGAGGTTATTAATCTATAACTCACGGGCGGGCCCCACATCATCATCATCACCCATACTAAAACTGCCATGATATCTATATGCTTTCTTGTATATAAACCCAATTTATACGTGGAATATTAATTAAAAAAATATGATTATAAAAATTAGCCTATAAAACGTACAAAAAATTGAAAATATTAAGTTTGTTATATTATTACCTTTCCCCTTATTACGTATAGTACTGTTATAATACTGTATTTATTAATTTACAGTTTATTAATTCATTTATTTACTCATTTGTTTTAATTTAATTTCGATTTATTTTATTAACTCGTTTGTTTGCTTATTTATTTTAATAAGCTTACTTATGTGTTTATTTACTCATTTATTTACTCATTTTATCTGCTTATTAGTTTGTTTGTTTGTTTCAATTTGTTTATTTAATCTAATTTGGTTTCTTTATTTAGTTTAATCTATTTTTATTTTATTTACTAATTTATTTATTTTTAGTTACACATTTATGTACTTCTATTAAATATTTATTTTGTTTTAATCTGTTTATTTTTTCATACATTTTATGACTATTTGCTTATTTTTTAATGTATTTCTTTATTTGTTTGTTTTAATATGTTTATTTTTGATTGTAATTTTATTGTAGGCTATTTTTAATTGTATTTTTGTTTAATCTGTTTGATTATTTGTTTATTTTAACCATTTCTATATCTATATTTTTATTTGCTAATTTATTTAGTTATTTAATTTTAATCTGATATTCATTCATTCATTTAATTTTTTTTTAAATGTTGCTTCATTCATTTTTTTTTTCAAATCTTATTTTTATTTTTATTTAGGCTACTCCTTCATTTACTCATTTCTCATTTTTGTGTTTATTTATTATTTATTTATTTTAATCTTTTGACTTTGTCAGTGGTTATGGGCCCTAATATCGATATCAGAGCACACAGGGATTCTGTGCCTGTATATTGTGTATTTTACGGTATCTGACGGGGAGGAGCTGAACTTTCACACCAGGAAGTTTACGTTCACATGTGGACTGTGTGTGTGTGTGTGTGTGTGTGTGTTTAACACGCATCTAATAACACACCAAACATCATGTCATCAAGCAAAGGGAAAGGCAAAGGGAAAAAGAGACTGAGTGAAGGAGAAGGGGACAGATCCGCGTCAGTCTGTGATGAACCGGATTCTAGCGTCACGAGCGGCGGATTCACGGTCACGGACTTCATAGAGAGAGGTAACGGGAGCGGGAGCGCGCTTCATTCATCAGTGAGATAATGAGTAAAACATGATCAGACTCAGCGGGGCGGGTCTTGATGAACTTTAAGATGTATAAAGGTGCAATCGAGTCATTAATTAAAACTGTTTTCACACGTGAAAAATTAACCTCTCACAGATATGTAACATTAGAGCATTTTCCTGAATATAAATATATATTTTAGTCTCATTTGTTGGATTGGATCCTCTTTGTCAACTTTTAGGACTTGTGTCATATCTGTGCATCATTTATTTACATCAAGGGTCAAATCAAATATAAATAGAACATTAGAGTTAAGAGTTACACACTTGTGTGTGTGTGTGTGTGTGTGTGTGTGTGTGTGTGTCTATGTCTCTCCCTCTCTCTGTGTGTGTCTGTGTCTCTGTGTCTCTCCCTCTGTGTGTGTGTGTGTGTGTGTGTGTGTGTGTGTGTCTCTCCCTCTGTGTGTGTGTGTGTGTGTGTCTGTGTCTGTGTCTATGTCTCTCCCTCTCTCTGTGTGTGTCTGTGTCTCTCCCTCTGTGTGTGTGTGTGTGTGTGTGTGTGTGTGTGTGTGTGTCTGTGTCTCTCCCTCTCTCTCTCTCTCTCTCTCTCTCTCTCTCTCTCTCTGTGTGTGTGTGTGTGTGTGTGTGTCTGTGTCTCTGTGTGTGTGTGTGTGTGTGTGTGTGTGTGCGCATGTGTGTGTGTGTGTGTGTCTGTGTCTCTCTTTCTGTGTGTGTGTGTGTGTGTGCATGTGTGTGTGTGTGTCTGTGTCTCTCTTTGTGTGTGTGTGTGTGTGTGTGTGTGCATGTGTGTGTGTGTCTGTGTCTCTCTCTCTGTGTGTGTGTGTGTGTGTTTGCAGCTGAAGATAAAGTCCCTAAGCGCTGGCGTTCATATTTGGCTCAGATGAGTGTGAACACCATGAAGACTCTGAGCATCTGCATCGGACGCCCGGTCCTGATCTCCAGCAGCGCGGGACAGCAGCAGGTGTGTGTGTGTGTGTGTGTGTGTGTGAGAGATTGTCATGGGTAATGCAGGTGATGTGTGTGTTGACTCTATGTGTGTGTGTGTGTGTGTAGGTGTGTGTGGCGTGGCCAGCATCTCAGTTTCCGGGCAGACGTGTGGGTCTTCAGTCCAGCACTCAGTCCGCTCTGAGAGTGACGTCTGGGTCTCGGGTCACAGTGCAGCCCATCACCGGAGCCCTTCTGCAGGCCGAGCACCTGCGGCTGACGCTCAGGTACAGCCAAACACTTGCTGTGTTCCAAATACCATACTATCATACCACTCTTAATGTTTCTGCAGTATCCAGTGCGTATCCTGTGCATAGTGTGCAGACTTTCTGTATGCATCAAAACCCAGATGACCAATTTATTTACCAGAATCAGCTAAATATAACTCAAGTGCCCTGACATCAGTACAGAAGCTGTGTTCGGAACGGCATACAACCACACAACTCCTACTATACTGCAGTATGCTGCGTGCATACTGTGAAGAGTTAGTGAACGTTAGTATGAATCCTTAATTAACAAGCCTTTTTAAAAAGAATGGTTAGTACTAACACTTTAGCACACTACTCTCAAACACTTGTTGCTTATTGTATACTGTTTCATTAAAACAGTAGGCAGTGTACACTGTGTACTGGGCAGTAAGCAGTAAGCAAGTATGCCATTTCAAACACAACCACTGTGTGGAGCTTCAGATCAGAGGCAGGTGTTGTTATCCGAGCGCTGCTGTGATTGTGAAGGAATGTCTCCATCTGCTGCCGGAGAGCAGGAACACACACTCCGCCGGATGTTTGTCATAAATAAGCTGATCAGTGATGAAGATGAGATCATAGATCATTTGTGACATGCCCTTGATTACCTCAGATAGGAAATTTGTGGACAGTGAGACACTTAGTGAAAGTAAACGCACCAAGAGTCTTTGAAAGTTCAAAAGCAGAGATCAGGAAACTTAGGAAGTGATTCTAAAATCAGCGATCCTCGACCCCAGAGCCTCTCGTTATCAAGATTTCTGTGACTTCTGCTGTAACGACAGAGCTGCTAATACTCAAAACTTTATTTACAGGAACTAGGAGCGGCAGTATATTGACATAATTAAATAAAATATTATATAATTCCAAAAAAATGGTATGTTCTTCAGGGTTTACGTGTTTATTTCTAATGAATTTGCATGACTCTTCTAGCATTTTGTAATTTTTTTTTTAGATTGTAAATTTGTTAGAGCTTTATATAAATAGTAACACGTTCTTTATATAAATTTCCATGCGTTTTTTTTTAAGAGTTTTTCAGTCACACTTTTAAAATTCTCTCATATATCCAGCTGTTCTGTGAAAATAAAATACAATGTGAGTTTACAGACAGACAAGTGAAGAAGATAAATATGATATTGGTTTGCATCATAGTTTAATTTTAGCTGTTTTAGCTCATTTTTAAGCTTGTTTTTGTCTTATTTTAAAATAAGGTTATTTTATAACCACTGGTTATAAACACAGGGTTACTTCAGTGTCATCAAGATACTGTTATCATTTTTATCAATATTTTAAATAATTTATATATATATACAGTACAGGTCAAAAGTTTGGAAACATTACTATTTTTAATGTTTTTGAAAGAAGTTTCTTCTGCTCATCAAGCCTGCATTTATTTGATCAAAAATACAGAAAAAAATGTAATATTGTGATATATTATTACAGTTTAAAATAATTGTTTTTAAATTTATTATACTTTAAATTATCATTTATTTCTGTGATGCAAAGCTGAATTTTTAGGATCATTATCACATGATCCTTTAGAAATCATTCTAATATGATGACTCATTATCAAAGTTGGAAACAGTTCTGCTGCTTAATATTTTTTCAGAACATGTGATACTTTTTTAGGATACTTTGATGAATAAAAAGTAAAAAAAAAAAAAGAAGCTATGTTTTTAAAATATAAATATTTTGTAATGACAATATACACTACTGGTCAGTAATTTGGGGTCAGTAATTTTTTTTTTTTCTTTTTTTTAATAAAATCAATACTTTTATTCAGCAAGGATGTGTTAAATTGATAAAAAGTGATAGTAAAGAAAATATATTATTAGAATATATATTATTAGAATTTTTTTTTTATTTTGAATAAATGCAGTTCTTTTTAACCTTTTATTCATCAAATATATTAGACAGCAGAACTGTTTCCAACACTCATAATAAATCAGAATATTAGAATGATTTCTAAATGATCATGTGATAGACTGGATGTTACATGTGACACTGAAGGCTGGAGTAATGATGCTGAAAATTCAGCTTTGCATCACAGGAATAAATTATTTTTTTAAAGTATATTCAAATAGAAAACTATTATTTTAAGTTGTAATAATATTTCACAATATTACTGTTTTTTCTGTATTTTTGATCAAATAAATGCAGGCTTGATGAGCAGAAGAAACTTCTTTCAAAAACATTAAAAATAGTAATGTTTCCAATCTTTTGACCTGTACTGTATGTGTGCACTCTTGCAGGCCTGAAGACAAAGTGCTGAACACAGAAGAGTTCAGGAGTTATCTCCTGCGGACGCTGGGTAACACACGCTTGATTCCTCGAAGCCTCTTTGAATGCTGGTGTTGTTTGAGCGGCTCACAGACGTGCTTCTCTCCTCAGACGCTCGTGTTCTGCTGCCGGGGGGCTCTGTGTGCGTCTCATATTTCGGGCGTCAGTGTGTTCTGGGTGTGGATTCGGTGACGGGTGTCGACGGAGAGACTCTGAGCCGGTTGGACGGAGTCGCTGTCGATCTCTCCTCACAGCTGGAACAGCTGTCCATCCAGCAGAGCACACCTGAGCGATCACATGACCCCTCACCTCTGACCCCTGACGGATCACATGACCCCTCACCTCTGACCCCTGTCTCTACGCCCTGTAAACCGAGTGACCCGGTTCTCAGCCCGTCCGAGGCGTCGTTCACTGACGGGTGTGGACACTCACCCGCGGACACCTTCTACACCGTCTGCAGCTCCACCACTCTGAGTGTGTGTGACCCCGACGAGCGGGACGAGGCCGAGGAGGGGGCCGAGGGGTCAAAGGTCACGTACAGTATGATCGGCGGCCTCAGCGGTCAGCTGCAGGTCATCAAGGAGACCATCGAGCTGCCGCTCAAACACCCCGAGCTCTTCAAAAACTATGGTGAGTGAGGTCAAAGGTCAGATCCAGCTGACCCGACCTCTGACCTTCGGCCGTTAAACTTCACTTCTTACATCAGTCCTTTGCCAACATGATAGAGAGTCAGTGCTGTTACTGTTAACTAAGTGTGCAATCCCTAATCTTTATTTCAATTAACAAAACAGTTTTTAAGTAAAATAAAATATAAATCTTAGATGGAAAAATGTAAACTAAACAAAAATAAAAAAATGTTGCCTTGGAAACTCACCAAAATAAGTTTAATTTGTATTATTAAAATGACTAACTAAAGCTAAAATTGAAATAAAACTTAAATAAAATTGTTTAGAAATAATAATATTAATAAAAAAATGAAAAAAATGACAAAAGCTTGTAACAAAATTATTAAAAAATTAAACTCAAATTAAAAAATAATACTGAAAATATAAAAGTGAGAAAATATAAAAAAGAAAATATAAAAAAAATTACTGAAGAATATAATAGTACTAAAATTACTAACTGAAAGTAAAAAAAAAACTGTTTCAAAATAAATAATAAAAATGACGAGCACATAACAAAGTGACTAAAAGTGGACTAAAATTAAAATGAAAACCTAAAAAAAACTGAATTCAAAATATTACAAAAACTTTATTATATAAATAGTACTAAAATTACTAACTGAAATGCAACTAAAACTGGAAAAAGAAACTAATATTAAATAAACTATTTAAACAAAAACGAATAAAAATGAAAAACGTGCATAACAAAATTACAAAAAATTAAACAAAACCTAACATGAAAAAAAAAAAAAAAAAACCATTAATCGGAGCACACTGTGATATACTGTTTCCCACAATGCAATGCTCTTGACTTTCCTTTGACGAAAAAATGAAATCAGCTCAGATTTTTTTGCTCTTTCTGACTCATTATTTAATCAGACTGACAGTCCCACAGAAAGTTCATTAGAAATGCTAAATAAGCGTATTTATTTTATGTGCTGATGCCGCTAGCTGAATGAAAGCTCTGTACAGTGCAGCGCTGGCTCTGACGTGGTCATGTGATGTGGTCATGTGACGTGTGTCTGTCGAGCAGGAATCCCGCCTCCTCGAGGGGTGCTGCTGTACGGGCCGCCCGGCACAGGGAAGACCATGATTGGACGAGCCATAGCCAATGAAGTGGGAGCTCACATGAGCGTCATCAACGGCCCTGAGATCATGAGCAAGTGTGTGAGAGAAACCAAAACACCAGCAACAACACAAGTCACATTTATTAAATATATATATAAATATAAAGCATACAGTATGTGTAATATGTAATAGTATTTGATTAATATTGATTGTCATAAGTGTGTTAATGTGTTTGTGTCTCTGCAGGTTTTATGGAGAAACTGAAGGCAGATTGAGGCAGATTTTCACTCAGGCCTCACAGAGGTATCTATACTTCAGCTCACGGTGTGTGTGACGGGGTCAGACGTTCATGAATGACCCGTGGTGTGTGTGTGTGTGTGTGTGTGTGTGTGTGTGTGTGTGTGACAGGCGGCCGGCCATCATCTTCATCGATGAGTTGGACGCTCTGTGTCCCAGGAGAGAAGGAGCTCAGAATGAAGTGGAGAAGCGGCTCGTGGCCACTCTGCTGACGCTCATGGACGGGATCGGATCCGTGAGTATCTGACCCTTTCTGACCCGAGTCTGTTTCTGGTGACCATCACTGAATCTTCAGGATCTGAAGAGACTCTGAGCTCTGGATCGGCGGCTCTCAAACGCCCCAACACTGTTATTAGATGCCTATAGAGTTGCAATATTTTATATTATTGAGAGATTTGCTCTAGTGCTTTCTGCTGTAATTATGATAACACTGCTTATGATAACAGAAACTCTTACGTTGTGTTGAAATATTAAATAAATTAAATAATCACATTAACTTAGCTTAACTTAACCTAACTTTATTAATTGAAATTAAATTAAATTTTAAAGTAAAAATTAATTTAATAAAATATTTAATTTAATTTAATAAAATATTTAATTTAAATTAATGTAATTATTGTGATTGCTGAATATCCAAGATTCTGATCCTGTAATTTAAAAAAAAAAAAAAAAATGAAAAATGATTTTGGTGTTATTAAGTATAATGTATTATTATTATGTATATTATTATACTATTATGTTTTTTAATGAATGACTTGAATAAGTTTTCATTTTCTTAGTGAATTTTGTTTAGTGATTTTGTTGTGACTTGTCATTTTATTATTTTTATTTTCTTAATTTTTTTTTAATATGTCTGTGGTTTTTAATTATTATTATTTATTTTTTTTATTTTTATTTTTTTTTACAAATTTTAGTGATTTTGTTGTGACTTTGTCTTTTTTTTAAATGCGTGTGGTTTTTATTAATTTTTATTTCAGATTTAGTTATTTTAGTATTTCAATTTAAACTAAAAAAGAGAAATAATATTTTATTAAAACATTTTTTAATAATAATTTTTTTATGGTTATAGTTTTAGTTAACAATAATGACCCTGGTTTATACTTATTTTTTTATGTGTTTTTAGCATTTTATTGAAGTTCAGTCTAAAGGGAAACACTGCTTGAGCTGAGTTATTTCATTATAATATACAGTTATGATATCATAAATATGCAAAGATATTTTTACAGAATGCCACAATTGACCAATCACAATAAATACTTCCAAGAGAGATGTCTAATTAATATGTATGCGGGAAAGTGTTTTGTTTTTGTTTTGTTTTTTCCATTATTTTCTATGTTTTTTTTTTTTTGCAGCTCATTTAAATGAAAATTATTTATTTCTTTGAATCATATATAGATTTTTTTTTAGCTCAAATAGTGGTGACATTAATTTAAAAGTACAAATATTGCATGCATGCGCTTATAAACTGAATGTGTCGTTATAATTATTCAAGGATTAGAATAATATCGTTTATAATTTTAGATGAAGTGCAGCATGTCATGCCCCTCAGTGCAGTTTATGGTGAATATTTAAAGTGTGTCGTTGTTGTGATTTAGATGTGTTTTCTGTGCTCAGGAGGGTCACAGCGGGCAGCTGCTGGTTCTGGGGGCCACCAATCGTCCTCACGCTCTGGATCCGGCGCTGCGGCGGCCCGGACGCTTCGATAAGGAGCTGGAGATCGGCGTTCCCGGCGCGGACGGGCGGATGGATATCCTGCAGAAGCAGCTGCGCTCCATGCCGTGTGACGTCTCCACCGCCGAGCTCCAGGAACTAGCCGACGCGGCGCACGGATACGTGGGAGCAGACCTCGCCGCCGTCTGCAAGGAAGCTGGTGAGCTTTCTTATGTAACACAGCTGTTTAATATCAGACCTGCGCTTGACCTTTGACATCTGTGTGCTCCGTATGTGTGGATTTCATCCTGAAGAGTTCACACAGAAATGCATGGGTTATGAATAGGATGTGGAGAAAGAGAAATGAAAGGAAAATGAAAAATAATCCAGGTGCTAGACCTGCAGAGGTAATGGTAATAATATCGAAATCAGTGCGATTACGTATTTGTTTACATATAGTTACATTTGAAATATGTTTATTTCGTTCAGTCACTGCAATTTAATGAAATACATCTCTGCACTTGGCTCTCTGCTGCAGATGTTTGTGTTTGTGCTCTTATTTTCAATGTTGAATGAATGCATCTTCAAGATTGGTGCTTCCTCCTCGGGTCACAATGACCTGCTGACAACAGCACTTCCTGTGAGACACGCAGCCACTCACAGATGAGAGAGAGACAGAGAGAGACAGAGACACACCGAGAGAGAGATACAGATACAAAGAAAGACAGAGAAACACCGAGAGAGAGACAGAGACACACCGAGAGAGAGACAGAGACACACAGAGAGAGAGACAGAGACAGAGACACACCGAGAGAGAGACACCGAGACAGAGAGACACAGAGAGAGAGAGAGACAGAGACACACCGAGAGAGAGACAGAGACACACCGAGAGAGAGACACACCGAGAGAGAGACAGAGACACACCGAGAGAGAGACACACCGAGAGAGAGACAGAGACACACCGAGAGAGAGACAGAGACAGAGACACACCGAGAGAGAGACACCGAGACAGAGAGACACAGAGACACACCGAGAGAGAGACAGAGACACACAGAGAGAGAGACAGAGACAGAGACACACCGAGAGAGAGACACCGAGACAGAGAGACACAGAGAGAGAGAGAGACAGAGACACACCGAGAGAGAGACAGAGACACACCGAGAGAGAGAGACAGAGACACACCGAGAGAGAGACAGAGACACACCGAGAGAGAGACAGAGACACACCGAGAGAGAGACACAGACACACCGAGAGAGAGACACACCGAGAGAGAGACAGAGACACACCGAGAGAGAGACAGAGACACACCGAGAGAGAGACAGAGACACACCGAGAGAGAGACAGAGAGACACTGAGAGAGACAGAGACACACCGAGAGAGAGAGATGTAAAAATAGCCTGTTTGCTCCATCAGTGAGTCTCTGAGGGTTTGGTTTTCTTTGTGAAGGTCAAGACAGCTCTGTGTGTGTGTGTGTGTACGCGTGTGTGTGTGTGTGTGTGCGTGTACGTGTGTGTGTGTACGTGTGTGTGTGCAAACAGCATTCAGTCACTCGTAGCTCAAATCTCCCTCATTCACTGAGCAATCAATAATGCGCAGTTTCCTCTGAATGACCTGCTGCAGAAATACACACTGAAACACAAATCTACTGCAGTCCAGGGGCCAGATTCATGAAAATACTAGTAAATACAATACTAAAAACAATACTAAATACAATGCATGTAGCATTGCATCAGTGTCTCAGCAATGGATGCTCTGCAGTGAATGGGTGCCGTCAGAATGAGAGTCCAAACAGCTGATAAAAACATCACAATAATCCACAAGTAATCCACAGCACTCCAGTCCATCAGTGAACATCTGGAGGAGACAAAAGATGAAACACATCCAGCATTGAGATGTTTTTAACTCAAATACATATAGTCTATAATCCATAATAACACTTCCTCCAGACATGCAGAGCATGCAGCTTTTGTCTTCTCCAGATGTTCACTGATGGACTGGAGTGCTGTGGATTACTTGTGGATTATTGTGATGTTTTTATCAGATGTTTGGACTCTCATTCTGACGGCACCCATTCACTGCAGAGCATCCATTGATGAGACACTGATCCAAACTCATCCTGATCTCGGATGAACACAGACGCTTCAGTCATGCAGGGAAGGTGATTTTTACTGTAGTATGTTTATGTTGAGATTGTGTGAATATCTGAGATGTGTTTGTCATGAAGTAAAGGCAGAAGAGAAGCAGCTGGTTTAAATCAACCGAACGATCCTAAAGGAGAATAAACAGCTGAAGTGTGCCTGAATCACGGTTTCTTCCTTATAAAGTCTTTCTCCTGTCCGCTCTTTCCTTTTACAGCCAGACGAGTTTCAGACACAAACTCTGTGTCCTGTTTATAAACCCGGAAGCGTTCGTGGCGCGCGCGTGTCCTTGTCTCTCTCTGGAGTTTGTTCTTTCTGTCTTATTTTACGTAAGCGCTGGTATTGTTTCTGTACCGCAGCTGTGTGTGTTAACACAGGAACGAGAAAGATCTGAAACATCCCTGCTTTGCTCAGTTTCTCTGTAGGTCTTCTCTCCTTTCTTTCTTTCTTTCTTTCTTTCTGCAATCATCTTTTAATAATTTCATGTTTCGTCTGTTTTCTGCCTTCAAATTTAAATATCATCACAAGCACAATTCACGAAGAAAGCATTCAGAAGTCTTATTACATATGCAACGTAATGCTTACATAATAAATGTAGTACATAATTTTCTCCATGATGAATAGAAAGAACAGTTAAAGGGATAGTTCACCCAAAAATGAAAATTGCCCCATTATTTACACCATCCTAGGTGTATATGGCTTTCTTCTTTCATACGAATACAATCAGAGTAATATTAAAAAATATCCTGGTTCTTCAAAGATTTATAATGGCAGTGAATGGGTGCTGAGATTTTGAAGCCCAAAAAACTGCGTCTATCCATTATGAAAAGTGTCCCACACAGCTCCTGTGGGTTAATAAAGGCCTCCTGAAGTGAATCAATGCGATTTTGTAAGAAAAAAATATAAACTTTATAAACCGTAATCTCTTATAGTCTGTTTTCTGACCCCGTGTTTGTGATTATTTAAGCTGGATTTCCAGGTAATCTGTTTTTAATTGGAAGCAGATGCTCTTGGACTCTAATGCTCCTCTCTGCTCGTCTTCGGTTTCTGTCTTTGGCCGGTGTTTGTGAGTCCTGTGCGTCTGAGGTCCAGAGAGAGCAGCAGGTCAGGCTTGAGTCACATCCGATCAGCGCGGCGGATGTTTACTCTGTATCGGAGCGGAAGAAAGCCTGCGGGATGTTTGCTCTCAAATAAATCAACTCAAACAGAGATTAAACCCACGACTCTCACTGGATTCAGCAGAAGAAGCCTCTTCAGCTGTGTCTTATTATCCGTCCGGTGTGTGTGTGTGAGAGAGAGAGAGAGAGAGAGCTGGTGCTTGTGTTACAACGATTCCATCATAATTTACTCATGTTTAGTTTTTCTGCTTTTAGAGTCCAAACAGCCCAAATAGATGAAACTAGAGAAATGCAAGACTATCAAAAGTGTGGAATAATTAAGATTTATTTAATGTTTTTTAAAGAAGTCTCTTCTGCTCACCAGAGCTGCATTTATTTGACATAAAATACAGTAAAAATTTTGAAATATTATTACAATTTAAAATGTTTTCTATGTGAATCTCTGTAAAACTGTAATTTATTTCTGTGATGTGCAGCTGTATTTTCAGCATCATTACTCCAGTCTTCAGTGTCACATGATCTTCAGAAATCATTCTAATATGATGATTTGCTGCTCAAGAAACATTTCTGATTATTATCAATGTTGAACACAGTTGTGCTGCACAATATTTTTGTGGAAACTGTGATGCATTTTATTTTTCTGGATTCACAGATGAATAGAAAGTTCAAAAGATCAGCATTTATTTGAAATAGAAATGTCTTTGCTGTCACTTTTAATAAATTTAATGAATGCTTTTTTTTTTCTTACATGCACTACATTTTAAAAGTTTGTAGTAAAGTTTCCACAGAAATATTGTGCAGCACAACTGTTTTCAACATTGATAATAATCAGAAATGTTTCTTGAGCAGCAAATCATCATATTAGAATGATTTCTGAAGATCATGTGACACTGAAGACTGGAGTAATGATGCTGAAAATACAGCTGCACATCACAGAAATAAATTACAGTTTAACAGAGATTCACATAGAAAACGGCTGTTTTAAATTAACAATAATATTATAATATTATTAAAAATCGTAATTATTCCAAATGTTTTGATTTTTAATATCTACGTTTCTGAGTGTTGATCTGTGATGGTCTGTTCATGTTGTGTGTTTCTGCAGGTCTTCACGCGCTGAGGAGGGTTTTGGGATCCAAACCTGTTCTCTCTGATGTCCAGGTGATGGACAGTGTAAAGGTCACGACCTCTGACCTGAGACTGGCCATGACAGAGGTCAAACCCAGCGCGATGAGAGAGGTGGCCATCGACGTGCCAAAGGTACAGTGTTCATCTGAAGACTTTGACATGCTGGGGTTATCAGGCTGACCTATCAACATTCAGGTTGACAGATTGATGGGCCAATCACAGCTCAAGATTTAGATCTTGTAATGCAGATGAATCAAACAGTCTCACAAACAGCTCTGTGTGTGTGTTTGTAGGTTCGTTGGAGTGACATCGGTGGGATGGAGGAGGTGAAGCTGGCGCTGAAGCAGGCGGTCGAATGGCCCCTGCGGCACCCCGAGGCCTTCAGCAGGTTGGGTATAACGCCACCTAAAGGCGTCCTGCTGTACGGCCCGCCAGGATGCTCCAAAACCATGATTGCTAAAGCGCTAGCCAACGAGAGCCAGCTCAACTTCCTGTCCATCAAGGTACATATCAGTTGTGAGAGAATGAGGTGTGAACTTGTGTGAACCATACATGGTTTAATCATGAATGAACAAGACAATTCAAAAATGAATAATGCAAAAAAAAAAAGTGAAAATTAAGAATATAAAAGCTATCTTTTGCTACTATGTTTGTCAACTGTGCATTCCGTTAGTTTTGCAAATTGGTATGTATCATTAGGCCACAAAGAAATATAGAGCTGAGTATCATCAGCATAACAGTGAAAGCTAACACACTGTTTCTTGATGATATCTCCCAAGGGTAACATGTAAAGTGTGAAAAGCAACGGTCCTAGTACTGAGCCTTGTGGTACTCCATACTGTACTTGTGATCGATATGATATCTCTTCATTTACTGCTACAAACTGATTATGGTCAGATAAGAAACAAAGCTTCACTTAACATTATTTGCAGCACCTGCAATCCAATAATTGCTATAAACTAAACTGATATAAATTCAGAATCGCGTGATATAAATTTAGAATTTCTGGATATAAATTCAGAATTGCACGATAAAGGCTCAGAATTGCATGATATAAATTCAGAATTGCGCAATAAAAACTCAGAATTTCTGGATATAAATTCAGAATTGCGCGATATAGGCTCAGAATTGCATGATATAAATTCAGAATTGCGCAATATAAACTCAGAATTTCTGGATATAAATTCAGAATTGCGCGATATAGGCTCAGAATTGCATGATATAAATTCAGAATTGCGCAATATAAACTCAGAATTTCTGGATATAAATTCAGAATTGCGCGATATAGGCTCAGAATTGCATGATATAAATTCAGAATTGCATGATATAAATTCAGAATTGCATGATATAAATTCAGAATTGCATGATATAAATTCAGAATTGCATGATATAAACTCAGAATTGCATGATATAAATTCAGAATTGCATGATATAAATTCAGAATTGCATGATATAAATTCAGAATTGCATGATATAAATTCAGAATTGCATGATATAAATTCAGAATTGCATGATATAAACTCAGAATTGCATGATATAAATTCAGAATTGCATGATATAAATTCAGAATTGCATGATATAAACTCACATTTGCATGTGATAAACTCAGAATTAACTCAGGGATATTAACTCAGTTGCGGCATATAAAATCAGAATTGCAAGATAAATTTAGAATTGCGAGATACAATGTGTGTGTACGTGTGTGAAAGATATATATATATTTTTTTATATATGAACATTTGTAATGTTATTGCTATTATTACTACCATTGTATATTTGTTAATATTACTCATGTAAGCTCATCTCAATTTGCACATCTGTTACTGTAAGCTGCTGTTGTTATCATGTAGTTGCACTCAATTTGCACGTTACTGCAATATTGCTTTTTGCACGTAAGTTAATACTGTACATTTGCATATATAGATATCAGATATCATATACATAGTCTATATTTCTATTTTCATAGTCTATATTCATACTACTGCAGCATAGTTTCTAGCGTAAATGAGCTTCCAAAGTACATACTTCATTGGAAAATGATTGATAAATAAAGTAAATGCTATTTGTGTAAGTGCTCATTTAGGGTTTGTCTTCGTCTGTGGTCGTTATAATTATCTTGACATCAAAATGAGAGTAGTCTACTCGTTAATCTGCACATCAGCTGTAACTGAGGATCTGTATGTGTGAACTGAAGGCCGATCGTGTGTCATCTTGATCAGATCAGGTGTGTTTGGGAGTGAATTCCCTTGCAGGAGGATGTTTAGTCTGAGAGACGCTCGCATTTCTGTAGCAGAGCCGATATCAATCTCTCCAAAGCAAGTTACGGAAAACACACCCTCCGAGAGAAAACCCAGAGCCCGAGTGTGTGTGTGTGTGTGTGTGTGTGTGTGTGTGTGTGTGTGTGTGTCAGAAGGTGTTGAAATGCATTGTAGGACGAGAGGAAGTGAGCTTGACTTCATGGAGAGTATTTATCAGGCTCTGGTCTTCAGTCTTTGTGCCGGTTAGTTGTTAATTGTCTCAGGTTCCTGTTCAGGTTATCGTCTCATTAATCTCTCAGTGCTGCTGATGTTTAAGAAGCCGTTTATTCTCACATGCTCACATCTGTCTTGCCTGCTTCTTATCTGCTGCTGTTGAGGCCAGAAACACACTTACTCGACTCAAGTATGCAAACACAGATGAGTGTGTCCTGTCACATACATTACATGCACCTTAGATGCTCAGTTTCACGTGTATGTGAATATGTTATAGGTGAGTAATGCATTGATCGTTGATTGGTGAGGTACTGATGATGCTGACGGTGAGTGTTTTAATTGTGTCTCTACAGGGTCCAGAGTTACTGAGTAAATACGTGGGTGAATCAGAGCGAGCGCTTCGAGAGGTGAGAGACGCCTGTATGCACCTGATCAGAGTCCCAACATCACTGTTACAGATAACCATGTTATTTCAGATCTGTGTGACTTTCTTTCTTCCGTGAATTAATTTCTTTATGAATTATACTTGGCGCTCTTTTCCTTTGCAATTAGGATGTTTTCCAGCTCCAGTGCAAGTTCTGCTCATGTCGATTTCCGCAGAAATGAACTTCAAATAGTCTTTTTTCTTAAAAAAATAAATAAAATGAAATTGCACAAATTTAAAACATGCAAAAAATTGCAGGTTACTTTTACACTTTCGTAGGATTTAAAATTTTTATTTAATTAAATTAACTTATTAAATTATCAAAAGTTGTTTAATTTTTACTGTAAAGCTGTTTTAATCATAATTTTTACAGTTGTTTTAAGGTTTAAAATGCAGGTTACAGTGAGGATTTAAAATCAGAAATATGAAGCTTATAATTTTCTAAAATCGCTTTTTTATTCTTTTTGTATTTGAGTGTTAAAGCTGTTAAAATCATAATTTTTACAGTAGTTTTAGACATTGTTACAGTGAAGTAAAATTGCATATAACTTTACACATAAATTGTAAATATTTTTTTCCACTAAAGTCGTGTTAAAATGCATTATTGTGTATGTCTTGTTGCTGTACTATTGAAACAGTGAGTGTTTTGGCATTTATGGATTTTTTTTTTTTAAAGAAAAGTAGAAATTAATTTTCTGAAGTCATATGATGCTTTGTGTGAGAAACCGACTCTTTGTTTAAAAAAGTTATGAGTAAAATAACACATTGAAGGGATAGTGCACTCATTTTATGTGTTTCTGAACTTTTCATAAAATGTGTGTGTGTGTGTGTGTGTGTGTGTGTGTGTGTGTGTGTGTGTGTGTGCGCGTGTGCGCGTGTGTGTGTGTGTGTGTGTGTGTGCGCGTGTGCGCGTGTGTGTGTGTGTGTGTGTGTGTGCGCGTGTGTGTGTGTGTGTAGGTTTTCCGGAAGGCCAGGACAGTTGCTCCATCTATCGTTTTCTTTGACGAGATCGATGCTTTAGCAGCAGCACGAGGAAGGTAAGTTCAAACTGTAAACCAAATGACACGATATGATTCATAAACGACACACATCAACCTCATAATTATCTGATCATATGATCAGAATGAGTTCATTAGTGTTAAATGTGTTTCGTTCTGACATATAGAAGACCGTTAATGCTCTTAAAACACACACACAAACACACACACAGAGGAACATCTGCGCTTTAGAGTAGGGGTCGACCGATTATCGGCGTGGCCGATTATCGGCGCCGATATTAAGCATTTTTATTGTTATCGGCATCGGCCATTTTCAAAACCGATTTGCCGATAAAACCATTTTATTTTGAAATGCGCGATCTGGCACTGATCCAGACACCTCAGTCAGAGCGCACCGCTCTGTGGCCTAGACTAAGCCCCGCCCATCGTCCGTCTGATTTGTTGGGAGTCACGAGCCTGGCCAATCAATACGGCTGGCGCGGCTGGAAAATGTTCCGCTCTCACACCGAAAGCACAGGAGCTGCTTCAGTGATCATCATCACACATCAATAAGTTATCTCTCGAAGGTAAGAATGCAGTAAACGTTCCTGAAGTTGCAATAAATCACTACACTGAAGTTGCAAAACACCTAAATATAATCGATTTATGATGACAAGCCCCGTTCAGTTATTATACTGTGAATTCCCGGTCAATGTCCGTCATTGCAGTGATATGCTTTAACGGATCATCACATCAGTGCTGAGATAGTGAAACTAAAACCTACTTCTCTCACCATTCGGCCAATTTAACGTTATATTGTGAATAGATTATCAACACGAATGAATTCACTCACGTCTGCTGCGGTTTTTTTTTGTGTTGTTCACATAGCTTCACTGAACAGCGTCCGTTCCGTTAGGGCTCTTAGTCAAATAAATTGCGCATATTTGGAGAAATGTTGCTTTATTCTAACATGATTGCAAAATAATTTATCATACAGATTCAGAATTACCATTATGCAATTTTGAAGAGCTGAAAGGGCATCAAGCACGAGCTCTGACGCCCTGACGCGACGCGAGCTCCCTATTCCTGATTTAGTTATCTCCGCGGCCGCGCTCTCTCATTTCACTTATAACCAGGGTGCGGTTTGCCGGGGGGGATGGGGGGATTTCCCCCCTTCTGGTCTATGCATCCCTGCCTCTGCTGAATAACATTTATCCCCGGTGGGGATAAAAACATCATGCACACCCGCTCTGACGTCCAGATCTGAATCAAATGATTCGCGATACGCGATCCGATTGAAGCGCATCGAAACAGTGAATCATTTTGCGACGCGATGGTTTAACTGATTCGGAGTTTCAGAAAGCTCCGTTGTGTTCTTTGCTCGCTTTTTCGATGTAATTTGTTGTTTGAATAACCGTGGACATTAAATCATTACAATGAACAGGCCTAACGTAGGCTTACAATGTTTTTATTAAACTGAGATCACACTAAATACAATTTCCGTCGTATTAAAAACATTTCATAAAATTTTTCAAAAGCATCCCCCCTTTGTTTATTTCACAAATCGCACCCTGCTAATAACCCTATGCTAATAAGGTAAATTGTCAATAATGTCACATTGCACGTTTCTGGATGACGCTGTCCTGTATACTTCCTAGTTTGTATCGCCGTGATAAACAGTCAAACAAACATTTTACACATCAAAAAAAAAAAAAAAACACTATTACAATATGGGTTGTGTGTGATTTTAATGCAATTCTGGGTTGCAAATAAAATGCTAAATATAACACACACACACACACACACACACACACATACATATATATATATATATATATATATATATATATATATATATATATATATATATATATATAGAGAGAGAGAGAGAGAGAGAGAGAGAGATTACATTTATTTTCCATTATTTGTTCATTTGTTGCTGTTTAAATTTGCTTTAAGTTTTACTTTGTTTATAGGATGCTGCTGATGGATGCAAGTTTTACTTAGTTTACAGAATGCTGCTGATGGATGCTCCCAGCACTTTTTATGTTTGTTGTTATTATTAATATTAATGTTGTTATTATGAACAGTTCTCAGAATTAAAGATGTGTTAAAATAATTTAAAGAGAGTCTTTGTCAGAGGCCTTTTTATTCTTAATTTTGAGATTAATTTTCATTTTTACACAAGACACATATCGGTTCAAAATATCGGTTATCGGTCTCCTTGATCTGTAATAATCGGTATCAGCATCGGCCCTGAAAAATGCATATCGGTCGATCCCTACTTTAGAGAAACACAAGCATGTCTTTGTTTCCATGAAAACAGATGGAGAATTCTGCTGTACTTCCTGTTCAGGGAATCACACACTAAGATATAGTAGGAAGTCATGTAGTGAACCAGAAATCAATGTAGCAATCTGCAGTCAAACAAGCAGATAAACCACAGATCACGGAGTCTACTTCACTACGTGGATGATGAAATATATTTAATTGTAGACTAAATTTCAGTACAAAAATTAATCAGTTTGGTTGCTAGGCAGTTGCTAGGGTGTTGCTATGTAGTTGCCAGTGTGTTTTTGTTTGGTTGCTAGGGTGTTGCTATGTAGTTGCCAGTGTGTTTTATGTGGTTGCTAGGCAGTTGCTAGGGTGTTGCTATGTAGTTGCCAGTGTGTTTTTGTTTGGTTGCTAGGGTGTTGCTATGTAGTTGCCAGTGTGTTTTATGTGGTTGCTAGGGTGTTGCTATGTAGTTGCCAGTGTGTTTTATGTGGTTGCTAGGCAGTTGCTAGGGTGTTGCTATGTAGTTGCCAGTGTGTTTTTGTTTGGTTGCTAGGGTGTTGCTATGTAGTTGCCAGTGTGTTTTTGTTTGGTTGCTAGGGTGTTGCTATGTAGTTGCCAGTGTGTTTTATGTGGTTGCTAGGCAGTTGCTAGGGTGTTGCTATGTAGTTGCCAGTGTGTTTTTGTGTTGTTGCTAAGCAGTTGCTAGGGTGTTGCTATGTAGTTGCCAGTGTGTTTTTTGTGTTGTTGCTAAGCAGTTGCTAGGGTGTTGCTATGTAGTTGCCAGTGTGTTTTATGTGGTTGCTAGGCAGTTGCTAGGGTGTTGCTATGTAGTTGCCAGTGTGCTTTTGTGTGGTTGCTAGGCAGTTGCTAGGGTGTTGCTATGTAGTTGCCAGTGTGTTTTATGTGGTTGCTAGGCAGTTGCTAGGGTGTTGCTAAGTAGTTGCTAGTGTGTTTTAGTGTGGTTGCTAGGCAGTTGCTATGTGGTTGCCAGTGTATTGCTGGGCAAATGCTAGGGTGTTACTGTGTAGTTGCTAGGCAGTTGTTGTTTTAAATATTTGGTAAAAAGTGTATTGTATGTGTATGCAGCGTTAGTAAATGAGACTCTTGTCTGTAGCTGCAGCTGATGTGAGGGTGTGACACTGCTGAATGTGCTGATGTCTCAGTGTTTGAGCTCCAGCACGGCTGCGTGTGTAAATCTGAAACACTGAGTTGTAAAATATGTTTTTATTTGTTTGGCTCTTTGCTTGTTTAATTAATAAAGTGCCTAGTGTTTCAAGCTTCTGACAGGAAACAAACACACACACACACACACACACACACACACACACACACACACACACTTACAGTTCAGTGTGAATCTAAAGCTGGTTTGTTCTGCTGAGTCAGAAATTCATTTACTGGATTGAATTCTGAATGACACATTGATTTACTGATGAATGTGTTTGCCTTTAATCAATCACACACACACACACACACACACACACTGATCTGTTCATCTGAAACCTTATTCAACAGAATACAACATTTGCATAGGCCATGGTATTTGAATTCCTGATGGGTTGATTGCTAAATTAAAATACCTTAAATACTTTTCATTCATTGAAGTGGTTCAGAGCCCTGTTAGAAACTGCCTGTTAACAACCACCCAGAACACCATAGCAACTGCTCAGCAACACTCTAGCAGCTACATATCAACGCCTTAGCAACCATCCAAAGCACCCTAGCAACACCCTAGCAGAACTCTGGGTGGTTGCTAGGGACAGTAGTCTTGTTTCTAAGGTGCTGATTGAAGGGTTTGTGTCGTTCAGTTCTGGTCACGCGGGAGGCGTCGCTGATCGAGTGTTAGCTCAGCTGCTGACAGAGATGGATGGAATCGAACAGCTCAAAGACGTCACGGTTCTTGCTGCAACCAACCGACCGGATATGATTGACAAGGTACGGCTAATCCTCTCACACACACACACACTTCCTCCTGCTGGGTTCGAGAGCTTCCACTTCCTGCGGTCAGAGGCTCACAGCAGCTGTCACTCATCCTGATTGACAGCTCCTCCATCAGTCTCAGACCCCCTGCGGAATCCAGCCGTCCCACAGATCTGCTGGAGTAAACCACATGTGTCACACACACACACACACACACACACACACACACACACATATACACAACCTCATTTGAATCTCACACAACCAAATGGAGAAACACAGTCAGTGTCAAACACACTCCTGAACTCTCCTCAGCTGCTTTGTGTGTGTGTGTGTGTGTGTGTGTGTGTGTGTGTGTGTGTGTGTGTGTGTGTTTATTTTGCTGCAGTTTATAGTTTGGTGTCAAAACTGTCCCTTAAGCTTAAATAAACCTTCCTTTGAGGACATTTGATGAGCTTCAGCCAGAAAATAAATAAATAAATAAATATCTTTTTATCTTATCTTTTATTATTTTAATCATTTTAAATGATTCTATAATTATTATTAAATAATTAAAAATGATTAATATTATTAAATTGTTAAAAAATGAATAATAATGAATGATTAGATAATTCATAATAATTAAAAATTATTTTATAATAATTCTTACTCATAATAAATATGATAATAATGAAATTGGAGGAGCCTCTGTTGAAAAAAAAATTTTTTTTAAATTTCTTTTCTTTTAGTTTGTGTCATTATAATTAACTTTACATACCAATGATGGAAATGTTTGCTCTTCTATATAGTGAAGTAAGTGTGTTTTTGATCTTAATCTTTAAACAGTGCAGTTTCGTGAAGGTGTGTGTATTATATGTCTGTATAAATGAGAAAGAGTTTGATTTTTCAGACGTTGTTGTTGTTGTTTTGAATGCCGTGTCGTGTGTGTGGTGTATGTAGTAGATGAATCTGATGATATCCGGCTATTTTACTAATGACTTCATTTACATGCTCAGCAATATTCAGATATTAATCAGGATTCGTCAGTATTCTGATTCGTGTTGTGTCCGGTA